>JBBPLF010000865.1:0-14430 GCA_038089615.1 Aureoboletus auriporus
CGAATGAAAGGTAAAGGATCGCGTGAGGAGGAAGAAAAATGAATTGTCCGGGTACTGATTCAACTCGTAACATTACCTCCGATCTACGGTTGAAGCACCTGCTGAAAACTTCAAGACCAGTAGACGGGAAGATGGTTTGTCTCGGGGTTTGTTCGAGGGGAGGTTTTGGCGAGCAGAGAGGTGGTTTTGGTGGGGAGTGGCGAGAGATGGGGTTTCGTCGTGGTGGAATTCGATGGAGAAAAGAAAAAGACTTTTCTATGTTTTGACGGGCGCGTCTTCACATAGAGGAAGCTTGCTGAGCTTCCTTGTATTAGGCCATAATTGGCGTGCTTTCTCGTTGTTCGGCGCCAGTTCAGGGCGCTTCTACTTCGTTCCAGCGGATTTGGTCTATTTCTCCTGAAAGTGCTAGTTTTCGGGCACTTTCCATTGGTTTTTGCGTATTTTTCGTGATTGCTTGTGACTGCGTGTTACTTCGTCACAAGCGGGTTCTCTTCGCCTGTTCCTTTCCTTTTGTCACAGGCTCGTTCTCTAGACTCTCTACATTCCACCTCCGAAACAAAATGCAAACGGGGAGCGAGGATTTTGGTGTTCGCCCCGAACACTGAGAGTCCATCGGGGGAGCGGCGGAAGGGAAAAAAAGTTGGGGTGGTCCCCGGGTGTCGTAGTAGGGGGATCCAGTTTATTACTCGTAGCGGAGTCCCGGCTGTCGGTATAGAAAGAGGGTGTGCTCAGTTTATTACTCGTGATGGAGTTCCGGCTGTCGGTATAGAAGGGTGCAGTTTTGGTACTCGTGCCGGAGTCTAGGTTTTTTTTGTTGAATATGAGAATGTCCGCCAGGGAGCGTTCTTATGTTCGTAGAGTTCCATGTTGGTGGTGTCGCCCGGGATCAGCAGGTAACGTCCTAGGTCAGTTTATGCTCATGCTGGAGCCTCTTCGGTGGTCCTCCATCTCTAGTTTGTTTAGAGGTGGTCATCCATCTTCGAAGGACGGAGTTCCTTTGTCGGTGAACTTGGAGCTGCCGTTGTAATTGGTTTATACTCATCCCAGAGTCTTCTTCGGCGGTCCTCCGCTTCCTATATGAGGGCGGTTATCCGGCAATGAAGGGGAGATGTTCTTTTGTTTCAGAATCATCGTAGATCAGTTTATACTCGTGCTGGAGTGTTCTTCAACGGCGAAGGTCGTTGGTAGAGTTCTTTTGTTTGAATAACTCTTTTGTGCAACGACGGTCAGTTTATACTCATGCGGGAGTCTCTCGTCGGTGGGCATCGAGGGGTGTTGTTCCGGTTGGTGTATCCGAAACCTCATGGAGTAGTTTATACTCATGCAGGAGTCATCTTCGGCGGTCCTCTGGCTCGAAGGTCGTAGGTTCTTTTTGTTTTTAAATTTCAAGAACGAACTTTGATCAGTTTATACTCGTGCTGGGAGTCTTGTCGTCGACATTGGTGGGATATCATCCTAGTTCCGAGGAATGATATGTGTCGGAAAGCTGGTACCTCCGATCTAGGGGAATCAGTGGTGGTTCCATGGCAGTTTTGCGCTCGTGCCAAGGAGGAAGTGCCATTCTTTTGTTAGAAGGGATGGCGCTGTGGTTCCAGTCTCGTACTTCCGGTTCTTGGGACGTCGGAAGTGTCCATGGTAGTTTATACTCGTACCGGGGAGTCTCTGGGTCTCGTGGATGTTTCCAAGATCATGTCCTTGGCTCAAAGGGAGCGGGACGTTCCATGGTAGTTTAGTCTCGTACCGAGGAGGGTGTTCGTCGGGGATCTCGAACAGGAGTAGATGGGAAGGAGGGGAGTTCTTTTTGTTTTGTTCCCTGTCCTCCGGTCTACTAAGGTTTGAGCCTTTTTTGTTTCTTGCTCAGGAGTCTTGAATAGTTTATCCTCGTATCCAGGAGGATGGGCGGCAATCAGGAGGGCGATGTCCTGCTGTGGAGAGGGGTTCTTGGGCAAAGGGGACGCTTCTTCTTTAGGTGCTGCCCTGAGGTGGGCAGCATCCGATCAAAGAGGTGGTTCTCTGCTACAGTGGGGGTACTAGGCAATGTCTACTGCGGTGGAGGCAATAGACGGGATAGCAGTGGTGATGGTTCCTGCTATGATTTATCCAGATCCGATGCAGACGGCAAGGGATGGAGAGGCGATGTCCTTCCTGTGGTTCTAAGGATAGACGCAGTTTATTCTCATGCCGGAGAGTCACGGGTAGCGGTGACGGGTCTCGCTATGGCGGTGGCGGCGACAGCAGAAGGGACAGTTTATACTCTCTTGTCTAGGAGTATCCTGAGTAGTTTAGCCTCGTGCTTGGGAGGTATTGAGAGTGTTCTGACTGCAGTGGTAGCGGAACAGGGGAATGGGCGTAAGTAGTTCTTTTGATTTGAAAGAACCGGGGGAATCAGTTTAACCTCTTGCTGGAGGTGGCGTTCAGGGTGCAGTTTAACCTCATGCCAGAGGTGACATTGGAGTGGGCATGTCCAGGGGTGTCATCCACAGGTTGCTGGGTGGGGACGGGAATGCAGTTTAACCTCGTGCTGGAGGTGTGTCTCGTCCTAAGACGGAATGAGGAGAGTCGCAACTCGTGGTCCTCCTAAGTTCGGGTCGTTCTGGAAGGTCCACATGGCAACAGGCGATGGGACGGGGTTTGCGGGTTCCAGCGCATGAAGGCGCAGGGGAGTCAGGGGTGTTTCTTCATAAAGACTGTGGGTCGTAAGGCGACGACCGATGCGTGTGGGGTTGATCAGTGTAAGATGACTGTGATCAAGGAGATGGGGCGTGTCTTCAACCAAGAGGGGTTGGTCCTACTGTCGAGAGACAGGGGCCAAGTTGAAGAGCCAGTTCTTTTGTTAGATTCGTTGATTTGCCGTCGTGAGATCGTGCAAACAAATCATAGGACAAATAACGCTGAGGATATAACCGCTCTCTCTAGCGCTTTCATATGAACTGAGAGCATTTGATACGTGGCTCCAGACATGGGTGTGACGAGGAACCTCAAAGCATTGTCACACACAAGTACTTCGGGAGACCAGAGATTGCATAGGATAGTACTAGAGAAGAGAAGTACATCCAGGTGCGTAGAACTGGCTGGGGAAATGCCAGTGAAGAGGGTAGACTACTTATACTAGGCTGGGATGCTGCGTAAGGCAGTAGCCGCAGTATGTGCTGCGTAAAGCAATGCGTAAGCTATGTGTGCTGCGCAAGGTGATGCGTGCTATCCGGGCTGCGTAGGGCAGTGGGGACTGCGCGTGCTGCGTAAGGCAATGCAGGGTAATCTAGATGGGATCGGGAGATACTAGTCATCAATCGGGAGATGTGATGACGAAGGGAAAGGTCCGTAAAGTAAGGGGAGGATGAGTGTGACTCATCGGAGGTAGCGTGACTCAACAAGTGAGTATAGCGTGACTCAACAAGTGTAGCGTGACTCAACAAGTGAGGCGTGACTTCGACAAGTGAGGCGTGACTCGACAAGTGAGGCGTGACTCGACAAGTGAGGCGTGACTCGACAAGTGAGGCGTGACTCGACAAGTGAGGCGTGACTCGACAAGTGAGGCATGAGTCTTCCTCTGGGTGGGAGGGTGTTAACATTCCTCCTCCGAGTGAAAGGTGAAAGATTGTGTGAGGAAGAAGAAAAATGAATTGTCCGTGTGCCGATTCAACTCGTAACATCTGCCGGAGTGAGGGGAATAGTCCGGGTAGTTCCGTAGAATAAGCGTGGTGAGCAATAAGTGTTTAAAAGAAGGTTCCATGTGGTTCTATGGGAGTTCTGTGTGGTTCCAGTAGAAGGCGAAGATAAGTGAGTGTGAGGGATAGACCCTTTCCTTAGGCGTCTACATTCTTCCTCCATAATGAAGGGGAAAAGTAAAGTGAAAAATGAATTGTCTGGGTGTCAACCAGGATCATAACATTACCTCCGATCTATGATTTGAGGCACCTGCTGAAAAACAAAACAAAAAGGAGAAAAGGGGTGGGATACAAGGTATCCGGGCAATCATCGTACAGCCCTCCAACTTGTGGTTGAGGAAGTTTGCCGAAACATGACAAAGGGAAAAGCGGGTTTTTGCCAGGTGGGTTTTTCGTTGTTTCATGACAAGAGTTTTTCAAAGAGGAGGTCATTTGTGGTAGAAGGGGCAAGAGATGGTGTTCTTCTGGTGGTGTTTGGGGGATAAAAAGAAAAAGACCTTTCTATGTTTTGACGGGCGCGTCTTCACATAGTAGAAGCTTGTTGAGCTTCCTTGTGTAAACCGTAATTTGAGTGCTTTCTCGTTGTTTGGTGCCAGTTCAGGACGCTTCTATTTCATTCCAGTGGGTTCGGTGTCTCGTTTCTCATGGAAAGTGCTGATTCCAGGCACTTTCTGACCTTTTGTAAGTGTTGCTTGTGACTTCATCATACTTCGTCACGAGTCCGTTCTCTTGCTTGTTCCTTGCCTTCTTCGTCACAAGCTCGTTCTCTAGGATCTTCACATTCTTTCTCCATAAAAAAAGGCAAAAAGAATGAGCCTTTTTTGTGTGCAACCCCGCACACACCACACAACATCCCGGAGGAGGTCAGGTGGGGGTAACAAGGATTCAGAGGTAAAAAAATTTGGGAGGGTGTCAATCGTGTGGTGAAACAGAGGAATGACAAGGGTGTTCAGTTTAGCACTCATGACAAAGTTTTGGCTGTCAGTGAAGGAAGGGGAGGGATTCAGTTTATTACTCATGATGGAGTTCCGGCTGTCAGTGTAAGGGGGAGTTCAGTTTATTACTCATGATGGAGTTCTGGCTGTCGGTGTAGGGAGAAGGTTCCTGAGGGAGCATTCTGTTGTTTGGTGTGTCCATGATCAGCGGACGTCCAGGTCAGTTTATACTCGTGCTGGAGTCTCTTCGGCAGTCATCCGTTTCTTTTGGGCAGTCATCTGGCAATGAAGGGCGAAGTTCTTTTGTTGGTTTGTCTTGGAACTATGCGGGTCAGTTTATACTCATGCTGGAGTCTCTTGGCGGCTGTGGGTGGCAAAGGACACTAGTTCTTTGTTTGGTGTAACTTGGAACAATGTGGATCATTTTATACTTGTGCTGGAGTCTAGTGGGCGGCAGAGGGGTGTTGTTCCAGTTGGGATATCCAGAAATTCCACAAGTCAGTTTATACTCATGCTGGAGTCTTTTCATCAACATTGGTGGATATCATCCTAGTTCCGAGGAATGATATGTGTCGGGAGTATGGTACCTCCGATCTAGGGAATCAGTGGTGGTTCCATGGCAGTTTTGTGCTCATGCTGAGGAGGAATGCTAGACTCGGTGTCAGGAATAGTGGGGTGGTTCCGGTCTCGTTCTTCCAGTTCTTGGGGCATTGGAAGTGTCCATGGTGGTTTATACTCATACCAAGGAGTTTCCTGGGTCTCGTGGGGCAGTTCCGAGATGATGCCTCCAACTCAGAAGGGATGGGGCGTTCCTTGGTAGTTTAGTCTCGTACCGAGGAGAGGCATTCGTCAGGGATCTAGAACAGGGAGTAGATGGGAAGTTCTTTTGTTTTGTTCTTCCTCCGGTCTACTGGGTTTGAGCCTTTTTGTCTCTTGCTCCAGAGTCTTGAATAGTTTAGCCTTGTATCCAGGAGGTAGGCAGCAATCAGGAAGGCAATGTCCTGCTGTGGTGAGGTTTACTGAGGCAGAGGGTTTTGGTACTGCCCTGAGGTGGGCGGCGTCCAATCAAAGGGGTGTCTCTCTGCTGTGGCGGGGGTACTAGGCGGTGTCTACTGCGGTGGAGACAATAAACTGGATAGCAGTGGTGATGGTTCCTGCTATGATTTATCCTGATCTGATGCTAATGGCAAGGGATGGAGAGGCGATGTCTTCCTGTGGTTTCAGGGGTAGACATAGTTTATTCTCATGCTGGAGGGGTCACAGGGAAGGATGGTGACGGTCTCGCTATGGTGGCGACAGCGGAAGGGGACAGTTTATACTTGTCTGTCTAGGAGTATCTGAGTAGTTTAGCCTCGTGCTTGGGAGGTATCGGAAATGGTTGAGGATGTTCTGACTGTGATATCAGCGGAACGGGGGAGATGGGCGTGAGCCGTTCTTTTGTTGGAAGAACGGTGTATGTCATCCGCAGTGTCTGGGTGGAGATGGGATTGCAGTTTAGCCTCTTGCCAGAGGTGGGGTCCAGGTGGGCGCATCCAGGTGTGTCATCCACAGTATCTGGGCAGAGACAGGTTTGCAGTTTAGCCTTTTGCCAGAGGTGGGGTCTCATTGTGTCTTTCAACAACGGAAAGAGATGGGCGTTTCTCCACGGTTTGCTTCTGGGTCCAGGGGTGTCTGAAAGGCCAAAGTTGCTAAGGACAGCAAAGGCGGGGGTTCGCAGGTTCCAGCACATGATGGCGCAGGGTTGTCAGGGGTGTTTCTTCATAAAGACTGTGAGTCATAGACGACGACCAAATGTGGGGGGTAGATCAAAGTTGGACAATAGTGATTGTGAGGACGAGCCAGTTCTTTTGTTAGATTCGTTGATTCATCATCGTGAGATCGTATGAAGCGAATCTTGAGAACAAATAATGCTGAGGATATAATTGCTCTCTCTAGCGCTTCTTGAACTGAGAGCACTTGATACATGGCTCCAGATGTGGGTGTGACGGGAACCTCAAAGTATTGTCACACACAAGTACTTCGGGAGACCAGACATTGCATAGGAAAGTACTAAAGGAGAGAAGTACATCCAAGTGCGTAGAACTGGCTGAGGAATGCCAGTGAAGAGGGTAGACTACTTATACTAGGCTGGAAGGCTGCGTAAGGCAGTAGCCACAGTAAGGGCTGCATAAGGCAGTGAGTAAGCTATGTATACTGCGTGGGGCAGTGGCAGGCAATGCATGCTGCATAAGGCAATGCATGCTGCATAAGGCAATGCATGCTGTGTAAGGCAATGTGGGTAGTCTAGATGTGAGGTGGTGCAAGTGGTCTAGGTGCATGGCAGTGTGTGAGGAGGGCGTCTGCCGGAGTGAGGGGAATAGTCCGGGTAGTTCCGTAGAATAAGCGTGGTGGGCAATAAGTGTTTAAAAAGAGGTTCCATGTGATTCTATGGGAGTTCTGTGTGGTTCCAGTAGAAGGTGATGATAAGCGAGTGTGAGGGATAGACGCTTTCCTTAGGTGTCTACATTCTTCCTTCATAACGAAGGGGAAAAGTAAAGTGAAAAATGAATTGTCCAGGTGTCAACCAGGATCATAACACAACTCATGGGTTCCTGAACGTGACTTGAAACATGCAAAGTCCACTCTTCTCGACTATAAGAACCACCATCCCTCCACCTTCCAGAAAAATGCTTTGTAAATGAAACTTCAAATTCCAACCCGGTCTCTCTTTCTACCAATTCTTCTTCCTCTATCACAATGACCTTCCACTGTCTCACCATCTTGAACATCAATATTTCTGCAACAGAAAATATAGTAATTGCCCCTGGTACTACGAATCATGATCTGTCATCAAACCCCACCAACTGCCATCATGCCTGTTATCTACCCTCACCAATCTACCACCCCTACCCCTACCTCTTCTGTTTCTGTTTCTTTTATTACTATACCTTTGTTTGATAGACTTTCTTCTCGCCCTTCATCTCCCACACCCCTCAAATCCTACAGCACCGAGTCCTGGGGCCCAGACATTGAAACACCCCTCCTACTCCACATGACAATCCTATCCAATCCATCAACCTTCCCCTCTCTGCTTTCCATACCAAAGAGGTCCCTACTGCCGCAACCTTAGATCTCATGGCCAGACAAATCCTTAATCCCTGGATGACCCTCTACTTCAGCAGTCACTTTGACATGGAATCCCCTTTGTGGAACCTCCATCGTGCCTTCTTACAAAACCAACGTCTCACAAATCTACTTTCATTAGCATCATCCAATGAGAGTATTGCCTCTTGCACCAGCATCCTTTGACAGATCCATACCCAAATTGAGGAAAACCTTCTTGCCACCCTTCACCAGTTACAAATGCCTTTGGCTATCTCCAAAATCGACCACTACCACCATGAACTAGATGAAGCCCAAGTGCAAAGTGAACAACAAACTGGTACTCCAGTCCCTGTCTTTCCCCCTCCCTCTCCAATCCCTTCTACCCCTTCCACATCCTCTGCAGAAGTCACCATAGAGAAGCAACAGGCTGAACAGATGGCCATGGCCATTGCTCAATGGTTACTACCCCTGGAATTTGAATCCTTTGCCTCATGGAGAGAGATTGAGGGACAACAACTTTCGGAAATAAACCTGAAGTTGCAGGTTAAGGGAATGACGAAGTGTGGGAATACTCACACTTCAGGTGGAAAATCCCAAGGTAGTAATCAAGAGTATGAGAGCCTCCGACTAGAGAGTCAAAGGTAGTGTAGTCAGGTGAAGGTGTGGAACAGCTCAGGTGTACAGTGGCTCAGTGAAGAAATCACTGTATAAGACTCTAAAGAAAGGGGAAAGGATGGCCAGAAGGGCTGTCCTTATATACATCTACAGTGGTGGCTGTACCTACAAATTAGGCCATGTCAGTTATAAATACTGACCAATGGCATGAAGGTGGCTACAGTATCTATAGTAAGAACCAATAGTGTAAAAGACTTATCCAGAGTCTATAAAGACATCCAATGGCATAAGTCGCTCTTATCTATTACGTCATCTGAAGCAATATGACACAATAATGAATAGCATAAAGGCCTCAAAGTCACGTGTGATGACTAAGTGATCTAGATCCTGTACATAAGTGAATATGTCAGCAGGTCTAGTCTCTAATTATGTACACAAGTGAATGTATCATGCAATCAGGTGACTTGTCATGTGACAGGCCTAGAATCTTGGTTATGTAATATGAAATATTAAATGCAAATACCAAGATTCTCAACAACAACCACCTTTTAACCCCATTGACTGGTGTTTTCACTGTCAACACAAAAGCCATTACATGGCTAACTGTCCTGACTATCATTGCTATCATTGCCAAACCATCCAACCAGGACACATTGCCTCTCACTGCCCCCAATGTCATTGCTCACCTCCACCAATCATCTCATCCTCCACAACAAGTGTTTTGTCATTCAATCCTATTCCCATTCCCCCTCCTCACTTCTATGTTCCTCGAATGATCTCGGTGAATGCCTCCGCTTCCTGTCGCCATCATTGTACTTGGAGATGTATGAGACGGAACTCTGATTATCCATGTATTTGCCCTCAATGTCGCTTCCATTCCCCAATTGTTTCCCCTGGCCATGCTGAGGAAGACTATGGAAATGACATTTGGGACAATACCGCCATAGCAAATGTCACCGGTTCACCAGGTGCGGACTATGATTTTTAATTCCTTTCTTTTGATGCTCTCTTCATAGCTTCAAATGTACTTGGGGGGTAATGTTACAATTCACCCCTATTCATTTCCTCTTTATCGTCTTGCTTACTTCTTCAAATGCCCTCATCGAACATCTTGTCATTACAATTACCTTCCTATGTGTTCCTATCAGACATGTGTCTTGCTGTACAGCCCACTTGACATCACTATTTTCTTTTTTGTTTCACTTGCTGTGTATTACTAAACATTCTCTGGAATTCCCTCACATTCTATTGCTTAGTAATTCCCTTTTCCTTTCCCTATATAAACTCTATGATACCAACAATGTACCTCACGCTTGACCTACCTGGAATAGCATCATACCTTGCATCGTCTCTGATCCCTCAGATCCCTCATCTTCCTTGTAGTCCTCATCCTACTCTGAGTGGATGCTCCTTTGAAACTCTTGAAACCACCAATGATCATCTTATTGTTGGAAGAACCCTTGATCCCCTTGAACTATCTATGATGAACATTCATCCTAGAAAGAACCCTTGAACTGACCAGGTCTATGACTACCTCTACCTGAGTCAAGCGTAACGGATACTGTCATATCCCAGTTTTCCTCCAAGTCCAACTCTGGTCACTGCAATGCAACTCCAGTTATTCTGCAACAACTCCAGTGCATTCTCATGCACTTGGGTATCTCCATTCTCCAGACTTCCATTTATACTTTTATATTCTTCCCTTGTCACACTCCATTTTACTTCTGTCATTTGTTCCTTGTCTCCATCTATCATCCTTCTTACATCTCCTATCTCCATTTGTCACCCTACTTATATTTCCATTTTCCGTTTGTCACCCTGAAACACTTCCATCCTCTATATACATATAAACTCCTCTATACTGTAGTTGTAACTTCAGTCAAATATCAAATCAAACTACATTCATCTCCTCACTCTGACCTCCCAGTCTCCGTCCAATCTCTATCCTCGTCTCCTCCCTTTGCTATATTTGAACCTCTAATGGTTCTCATGACCTCTGACCTCCAACCTCCAATCCTCCGACAAATCCGGGACCTCCAGGTTCAGTAAGGATGCAGTACATAAGCTGAAGCCAAGTCCTGTCAAAGACTCTGCTCCAGACTTTGCTGGAGTTATGTCCATTCCTACAGTTCTAACACTTTGGGGGTGTGTACAGGTGGAGTGGGATAAAATTGAGGTTGTCCAATGCCAGCAGTTGATTGAAAGCATGCCTAGAAGGATCAAAGAGGTCATCAAAGCAAAAGGAGGATATACCTCATATTGATTTGTATACCCTTGATATCAGCAACAAAACTGATGCAATGAATATCCTTGTTTATTGTCGAAATACTTCCTGATAAAGTTAGAATTTCCTGAGCAATATATATATATATATATGGAAAGCCCTCGATCGGGGCTTTCTAATGATACCCAAGTTTATGGGTCTAACATCAGTTGGTGTCCTGTTATTCACACATCAATCAAAGTGATGCAAACATTGCATCAGTTTTGTTGCCCACTGTAATACTGTATTTGCTTATGTGCTCAGAGTAGCTGCTTAGCAAGGGGGAGTGTTGAATAAGTACCTATTACTGTTCAACAATACACTCATTACTACCATAGTATAGTATAATATTCAAAAGCTCAGAAGCTCAGAAGTACTAATTAGTGTATATCATGTGACTCAGATACTGTAGTATATATTACAAACTTAGTAGCAGAGTCAGAATAACAACTCTTCCAGTTACCACATCATGCCATCTACCTCAATGTTTGTACAACTGGTGAGCTAGTCTTTCCTTCCTCAGGTCTAGTCTACTTCTGTAGTAGTGTAGCCAATGTTGAATAAGTACATATAATTGTTCAACAATATTCTTATTATTACTATAGCATAGTATAATATCTGGAACTCTGGAACTCTGGAACTACAAAACCCAGAACCTGGAAGCTTGGAAGCTCAGAACCAGAAGTATTAATAGGTATATGTATATCATATGACTTTGACACTGTAGTATATATTACAAACTCAGTAGCAGAGTCACAAGAACAACTTGTCCAGATATGTACCACATCATGCTATTCATCCCAACATCTATCCAAACTGGTGAGCTAGGCTTCCTCCCTCAGATCTAGTCTACTTCCTGTAGTAGATAGCCTATCATTTCTACAGGTTATGGGCCCTGGCTAGTGAACCGCAATGCTTGCGCCCAATGGCTACATTGTCTGTGACCTAGCCAGACTGGTTCTTTACTGTGTGAAAACATTGCATGTAAACCCACTGCTGCATGTGAACCACAGTGCAGAAATATGCTCTAGTGTGAGAACGGTGGAAATGGACATAACTCTGGTGAAATCTGGAGTGGAGTCTTCAACAGGACTTGGCTTTAGCTTGTGTGCTGCACCCTTACTGAACCTGGAGGTCCCAGATTTGTTGGAGGGTTGGAGGTTGGAGGTCATGAGAACTATCAGAGGTTCAAGTGTAGTGAAGGGAGGAAATGAGGATGGAAATTGGACAGAGACTGGGAGGTCAGAGCAAGAAGAGGAATATAGTTCAATTCAATATTTGACTGAGGTTACAAAAAGAGTACAGAGGAGTTTATATATGAAGAGCGGAAGTGTCTAAGGTATAGAGTTGTGTAAATATGTCAAAGATAGGTACGGAGCGAGAATGTACAAGGATCAGAATGACAAATGATGAATGGAACAGGGAAGAATGACAGTCAGGGAAACAAGAGACAGATGACAGAAGTAAAATGGAAAGTATGTACAAGATGACAAATGAAGAATATAGAAGTATAAATGAAGGTCCAGAGAATGGAGATACTCAAATGTGCAAGAATGTGCCGGAATTGTCACAAAATAACTGGAGTTGTGTTGCAGTGACCAGAGTTGGATTTGGAGGAAAACTGGGATATGACATCTAGGGTTCTACTACACAAAAATGCTGCATGAATGGCCTACATTCAAGCAACTGGATGCTCCTTGGTAGTTGATTTCGACAAGCCCAAGCTTAATGCCAAGTCAACAACGGATGCTTGAGACTTCTACATCCAATGGGTCAAGGCAAACAACACAATCATCGGTTTCCTCAAGCTGCACCTCTCCGAATCTCTCTGGCAAAAGTATGGTCAGGAGTCCACCACTATGGAACTTCTTAAGACTCTGAAGAACACCTATGATGCCTCTGGGATCTTTGATGCATTTGCGCTCTTCAAGGAACTCCTGTTACACACACCCTGGTTATGCCCCTATATTTTCTATATTTTCTATCACTTTTCCGGATTTATTTGGACATAATCTGAATTACTACAGTGATATCTAAGTTACCTAATACTTAGCATACCACTTATCTTCAACCACTTTCCCATGCTGGACACCTTTTACTTTCCCATGGTTAACCAACTCAGAAATGATCCTCATGCTATCAGATCAATATGTGCACAGCCACAGCACAGCACTCATGTCATCTGGGCAATGTCTGACTAGGTACATTACCATATATGGTAATAGCAGTCGAGCATGGTCGTTCAATGTGTTGATGTGCTCAGTCAAGTATTGGCCACTATAATGGAATAGGACATCAATATCAATACCTCTAGACCGATCCCTACATATGTAGCTTAAAACCAGTGTACACATGTTAGTCTAGACCACTACCCTTTAGTCTAGACTTGTGATCAGTACTATTATTAGGATAATCATTAGGGTACTACCCTACACATGTATGATATATTATTAACCTAGACTGAAACCTAGACTTACATGCTACCTACATATGTTATGCTTCCATACTATGGCTATGTCTTGACTCATGTATGAAGCACTGTAGCATAGGATATCTACAGATGTAGTGTACATACATGTAAACCCCTGAGTAGTATATAAAGGCCAAAGCACTGCCAGAGGACATTAGTCTTGTCCTCTTGGAGTTTCCCCAACAACTTCAATTGCTACTTGACCCACTTCTATTGGCCTAGTACAACATCTGATACTGCTAGTAGGTGTTGGTTGTTTCAGTTTGGATGCACTCACTCATTGCCGAAAACAATTAGGCCTAGAATTCTATGACAAACCACAGTCATAGTACTATATTTGCTTATGTGCTTGGAGTAGCTGCTTAGCAAGGGGGAGTGTTGAATAAGTATCTATTACTGTTTAGCAATAGACTTATAATTACCATAGTGTAGTGTAGTATCCAGAACTCCAAAACATGGAACCTCAAAACCCAGAAGTACAGAACTCAGAAGTACTAATAAGTATATAGCATGTGACTTCAGTGCTGTAGTATATTACAAACTCAGTAGCAGAGTCACAATAACAATTCTTCTGTTACACTCAACTCGGGTAGAGGCGAACGTAAATCTGGTCGGTTCAAGGGTTCTGTCTAGGATGAACGTTCATCATAGATGGTTCAAAGGTACAAATGTTCTTCCGACAATAAGACGATCGTCGGTGGTTTCAAGGGTTTCAAGGGAGTGTCCACTCAGAGTAGAATGAGGACTTCAGGAAGAACAAGGGATCCTAAGGGATCAAGGAACGATGCAAGGTATGATGCTATTCCAGGTAGGTCAAGTGTGAGGTACATTGCTAGTATCGTAGGGTTTATATAGGGAAGGGAAAGAGGGAATTACTAAGCAATGGAATGCAAAGAAATTCCTAAGAATGTTTAGTAATACACAGCAAATGGAACGAAAGAGGAAATGATGATGTCAAGCAGGCTGTACAGCAAGACATGTGTCTGATAGGAACGCATAGGAAGGTAATTGAGATGACGAGACATCCAGTAGGAACGCTCAGAAAAGTAAGTAGGATGACAAGAGAAGAAAATGAATAGGGGTGAATTGTAACATCTTCCAGTTATCACATCATGTCATCTATCTCTTATAGTAGGTAGCCTATCTTTGTTACAGTTTTCCCTTATGACCCCTCTTTTCCCTATGTCTATGGACTCATCGTTTCCCCTAGTACCTTCGCTAGGCACTTGTCTTCTTCCCCTTCCTAGGATCTTTCACTTTCACGCTTCATTTACTTGTTGAGTCACGCTTCATTTACCTTTTTGGGTCACCTTTCCTTATTTGGACCATTACTCCTCGTCATCATTCTCTTTATATGACAACTTGTGTTCCCTTATCCACTTTAGGTACAGCCTA
>JBBPLF010000866.1:0-14400 GCA_038089615.1 Aureoboletus auriporus
ATGTAGATGAGTAAGAGGAACATGAGTCATCATATAAGGAGAATGATGACAAGGAGGGATAGTCCAAATAAGGAAGAGTAACTCAACGGAATTAGATGAAATGGAATTACCCTAATAAGGAAGGGTGACTCAACTGGAATAAAGGCGTGACTCTACCGGAATTCCAGTGCATCAGTTGAAAGGGAAAAGATTTAGAAAACTAGCAAGGAAAAGAAGATAAGTGTTGAGCGAAAATACAAGGGGAGACGATGAGTCCATAGACATAGGGAAAAGATGGGTTATAAGAGAAGATCGTAACAGTTGGGCAACTCCAGCTGCATCAATGGTTTTGTGACAAGGGATGAGAATCACCCCCTTAGTAAGGCCATGGTTGACCACGACCATGATAGAGTCAAAAGAGTTGGAGAGGGGGAGGTCGGTGATGAGGTCAACAGAGACCTGCTGAAAGGGGTGGGTGCAGGTGGAGGGTAGCGGTGTCAATCCTGAGGTAGTAGGATGAGTGTTTGCTTTATTAGCCTGACAGGTCGTGCATCCTTGGACAAATTTGCGAATGAAGGTGGTCATTCCAGGCTACCAGTAATTGCATTGCATCAAGTTGGTAGTACGGAAAATTCCTCCATGTCCCCCATGGTCACTTTCATGTGTGAGGCAGACAAGCCCCTGTCTCGCCAGTTCAGGAATATAGAGGCAGTGTTTGTAATGTAGTATGCCATCGGTGTATTCCAAGTCATGTGGTTGGAATTTGGTGATCAAGGGAGTACCCTCGTTTAGTGCTTTAAGGACGGTGACAACCAAGGGGTCAGATGGGGTGGATTCAGCAATTTTCTCAACTAGGGCGAAATTGAGGGTGCGAATGAAGAGGTCCTCAGGCAGGAGGGTAACTTCCTGGTTATCTAGGGAAGTGTCCACAGTGTCTCGTTGGGACAGAGCATTGGTGGGTCCCATTTGGGTGCCAGGCACAGGGGAGAAGTGGAGGTCGAAATCTTGAAGGAACAACATCCATCGTGCCTGTCTTCAGGAGAGTTTCTGTGGTTCCTTGAAGTATGCAAGGTTTTTGTGGTCAGTAATGACCGTTACTGGGAGTCCTGTCCCCTGTAGGTAGTGCTTCCATTCTTCCAGGGCACAAAGTACTCCAAGGAGTTCCCGATTGTAGATGTCGTAGTTTCCACTTCTTCTTTATCAAAGAAACACTTTTTCAGTTTCAAGAATAAACAGTGCTCTCTAAGTCATTGTAGGACTCGGTGGGTTCGTTCCTGATGTACTATTGGATCACTAGAATGGATGAGGATGTCGTCCATATAGATGATTAACCACCCTTCGGCTAGAAGATCCGTAAAGGTATGGTTCATCAGGGCTTGGAACATTGCTGGGGAGAACATCATGGTTGGCTCGAAGAGTCCCATGGGTGTTATAAATGTGGCTTTCCATCTGTCTTGTGGTTTGATGAGGACATTGTTATATCCACATCAGATGTCCATCTTGGTGAAGATGGATGATCCCTTGAGTTGGTCGATGAGATCGGAGATGAGTGGGAGTGGGTAGGCATTTTTGATGGTGTGGGAGTTGAGATACTGGTAATCCTTGCAATCCATCTTTCTTTGGTACAAAGAAGAAAGGGGATGCTTGTGGGGATTTGGATGGGACCATCTTCCCAAATTTCAGATGTTTGTCAATGAAATCTTTACAAGCTTCTTTTTCTTTGGGGTTTAGAGGGTACACCTTGGCTACCTTGGGCATGAAGGTTGTGTTGAGGTCCACTCCATGGTCAAATAGTCAAGAGGGTGGTAACTCATCTCCTTCTCGTTCAGCAAAGACATCAGCAAAATCTTTGTATTCCAGTGGAAGCATTTCTTCCTTGGGTTTTTCTTGGGCAGCGAGTTCTGTGGCGAGCGTGGTTTTTCTGATGAGGGTCTCTATCCTTTTATCGATTCTTTTCCTCCACAACTTGGCTATCTTTTCATCGGAATCTAGTTTCAGATACTGGATGAGATATCTTTGACATATTGCCTTTGGGGAGTCATGTCATGGAGTTCTCAGTTTATCAGGAAGGGTAACTTCTCCAATGGTCCAATTTATTGTTGGATTGGTTTCTTGAAGCCACATCATTCCGAGAATCAAGTTTTCTTTTCTGCAATTGATAACGAGGAAATTTCTTTCCTCATTCACTTCTCCAATCCAAATTGTAAGTGCAACTTTGTGGCAGATTATTCCTCCGGTATTCAGGGATCTGTCCATGTTGTGGGCTTTCTTGGGTTTGTCTAGTCAGATTTGCTTGTAGCCTTTCTTCTTCACTAGATTGCGATCTATGAAGTCTCTGCTTGCTCTGCAATCTACGACGGCAAACGTGTTGACAATTTGGTCATTTTCTTGTTCAAACAGAGAAATGGGGATTCACATAGATTCACTGTTTGGATCAGACAAGAACACTGGTGCTATTGTTTCAGGATGGGAGAGCGTCGACCCTTTCCTCCTGCCTAAAAATCCTTCTTTGGGATTTCTTCTTCTTTGATCTGGGCTGTGGCAACTGTTTCCAGTTTATCAATATCATAGAGGATGTCAAGTGTGTGTACGAGTTCCTCTTCAGTAACACCCCTTTCCTTAAGGGTGTCCTGGTACTCTTCGAACTTAGTCTTCCTGACATGTTTGTTCCTAGTGGGGTTCCTCAGTGGGCAAGGAGGGGCCCGGTTGTTGCTCTTTTCTTGTCCCTCGGAATGTTGGTCTCAGTAGTGGTCCTTAGGATGACATCCAACTTGGTGGCACCTGAAACACTTGTTGTTCTTCATGTGTTCAGCTTTTTCTACTGGTGAAAGTCTGGTAAAGTTGACGTGCACAGTGTTGACATCCATGGCATTCGGGTCTCTGGTAGTTTTTCCTTTGACCTAGAAGTCTACTCTTCATCCTTTTTGCAGATCTTCTATCCTTTTATTCTGAGCGTGAAATACTCTGAGGATTCAGAAGGGGGATGTATGGTCTGTCCTCGTCATGATTCTTGTCCAGAAATGGTGGGCGTATCTTTCTGTCAGGAGACAAAGATAAAGTTGAAGAGCTAGTTCTTTTGTTAATGCTGGGCATCAGAACATAGCACAGCAAACACTCGAAGTAGTTCAAAGACTTGTTGTGGGCGAAGCAAAGAGATGAGAGGTCTCACTATCCAATGTGCACACTTGGGACTCATGGAAGTGCTATGTAACAACACTGGATTGCATAGAACTAGCTGGGGAATACAGGTGGAATCAGGTAGTTATTTATGTGACTTGTGATACTATGCAATCCTATGTGTGCAGCATGGGCTATGTTGCTGCATACTGCGTAAGGTGGGGTGTGCAGTATAATGGCTATGTGGGGTGAATAAGGGAACACAAGTCATCACATAAGACGAGGAGGAATTGGTCCGTTATATAAGGAAATGTGGTTCCAAAGGGTTCCAAAGGAATCCCTGTGGTTCCAGTCAAAAGTGAAAGGGTTAGACAGTGAAATAAAGTGGAACATGGTTCCAAAAGGTTCCAAAGGAATCCCTATGGTTCCGGTCAAAGGTGAAAAGGTTAGGCTACTAAATAAAGTAGAACATGGTTCCAAACCAGAACCAGGTAAGTCAAAAGGGAACTGAGGACAAGTGCCTGGTAAAAGTGTGAGAGGAAACAATGAGTCCATAGGCATAGGGAAAAGACGGGTTGTAGGGGAAAACCGTAACACAAAAAGCCTTTTCCACTCCCATATGGAAGACATCAAACGACATGACTCCTTTTACAAGAAGGTGTCACCACCTTCACCGCAACATGTTCATGTCAATATCGCCACAGAACATCACTGTTGTCAACCCTAATCCAATACTGGACACAGGCACACATAGTTGATATTGACTGAGAGACAAGAGAAGATAAGGGGAAAACTCAACGAAAACTTGATTGAAGTTTGTCATTGACATGCATTGGTTTATATACTGTACAAATGCTATGCTATGGTCTGTACATGTGTGGCTATACATACTTGCCCTAAACTAATGACATTATTGATGACATCATAGAATATTCTGGAATGATTACATAAGAATGTCACATGACCAGTAGAACGGAAAGATGGTCCGTGGCTTGAAGAAAATGCTAAGTCCAAAAGATTAAAGATGATCTGATAAGATAAGATAAGATAAGATCAAGAAAGATTAGATAAGCATAAAATGACAACATTACTCCCTGTTTAGATCTTGACTTCCAGGTGAGAAAAAGGAGTAGATGCCATTGTCAAATTTTTGTATGGCTTGAAGAGTCCATCAAAGAGTGTTTGCGCCATGTTGAGCCTGCACGGGGCAGAGGGATGAGACCTGTAAAAGTCCACAATAGATGCTTGTGCATGTTTAAGGTGAGAACGGGATTCCCATGTTCAATCTTCTTCATTTTCACCCTTCCAGTGGATAAGAAATTCAATGCGCTCATGCTGAAGATCAGAATTGACAATGTAATCAACTTCATATTCTTTGTATTCCTCATCCAACACATCTACTGGTCCCAGGGATGACGAAAGTTGGAAAGGGAATTTTTCTAAATAAGGTTTAATGTGGCTTACATTCACCATTGGGTGAATGCGCATTGTTTTTGGTAAAGCGAGTGTGTAGGCATTGGGGCCAGCCAATGCCGTAATAAGATAGGGTCCAATCCATTGTTCTGTCAACTTCTTAGACTGCCTGGGAAGCTTTAGATTGGTTGTGGAAAGCCAGACATGTTGTCTGACCAAAAAGGAAGGTGCATCAGAGCATAGTTTGTCTGCATGTTTCTTCATTTCCGTTTGAGCCTTCTTTAGGTTATCAAGCATAGTTTGAAGTTTGGTGGCAAAATCCATTGCCGCAGGGGAGGGAGAGATTTTGGGTTCAGTACCCATGCATGATTCGTATGTTTTTGTCAATGAAAATGGGAAAGTGCTGGTAGCGGAATGAACATGGTTGTTGTAACTAAACTGGGCGATGGCTAGCCAATCTGCCCATTCATCTTGTTTTTCATTTGTAAAAATGCATAAAAACAATTGTAATTCGCAGTTCAACCACTCTGTTTGTCCATTGGTCTGCGGGTGGAAGGCCATAGACATTCTGAGTTCAATAGATAACATTGTGGACCTCGGTCTGAAACAATTGACAATGGGAGTCTATGGTGTTTCCACATGTAATCCCTATATAGTTTAGCTGTTCCCAAGGCTGTCACAAATTTGACCATGGAAATAAATTCTGCTTCTTTCAATAATTTATCGATGATGACTAAGACTATGTTGAAGCCGTTGGAGGGGGGAAGGTTGGTGATGAAATCCATGGAAATGTCTGTCCATGGTTTCATGGGGATAGGAAGGGGAATTAATTTTCTGCTTGGATGTTGAGCAAAACCTTTGGCCTTTGTGCAAGCCTTGCATCATTTTATGTACTCCTTGATGGGATCACAGAGGTTTTCCCAGATGTAAGATCTGGAGATAAGAGCCCATATGCAGTCCATACCTCCGTTTCTGCGAATACGGAATCATGGAAGAATTCCAGAATGTCCTGCCATAAATGTCCTACATTGGGAACAAAAATTTTGTCCTTAATGTGAAGGTGTCATATCCCGGTTTTCCTCCAGTCCAACTCTGGTCACTATGACACAACTCTGGTTATCCTGTGACAACTCCGGCATATTCTCGTGCACTTTGGTATCTCCGTTCTCTGGACTTCCTTTTATACTTTTATATTCTTCCCTTGTCAATTCTGTCATCTGTTCCTTGTCTCTGTCTGTCACCCTACTTACATTCCCTGTCTTTGTCCGTCACCCTACTTACATCTCCTATCTCTGTTTGTTACCCTACTTACATTTCCATTCTCCATTTGTTACCCTACTTACATTTCCATTCTCCGTTTATCACCCTGAAATACATCCGTCCTCTGTATATAAACCCCTCTGTACTGCAGTTGTAACTTCAGTTGAATATCGAATTAAACATTGAATCGAATAACCTTCCTCTCCTCACTCTGACCTTCCAGTCTCTGTCCAAACTCCATCTTCATCTCCCCCCTTCACTACACTTGAACCTCTGACGATTCTTGTGACCTCCGACTTCCGATCCTCTGACAAATCCAGGACCTCCGGGTTTAGTAAGGGCACAGCACATAAGCTAAAGCCAAGTCCCATCGAAGACTCTGCTCCGGACTTCGCCGGAGTTACATCCATTCCTATAGTTCTAACAGAAGGACACCTTCTCCATCTACTACAACTCCTTTTGGTAGTTCACTTTCTTTTAGTAAAGCTACTGCCTCTTTTACTTTTCTTTCCAACACCATCCCTGGGTTGGAGATTAAACCTTGTATCCATTCTGGTTTAATCAGGGTGACAGCATGGTTGTCATTTTTGATGCCAATCATGTGGTCCTCTCAATGTGAAAGTGCATCAGCTTTTCCCATGGCTGTTCCTGGTTTATTGACCAGAAGGAAATTGAACCTTGTTAAGTATTGTTGCCAACATGCTTGTCGGTGTGTGAGATTTCATGAAGTATTGGAGATTTGCCTGATCAGTCCAAATCTCGAATTGGTGTTTGGCTCCTTTGAGGTAATGCCACCAGACTTCTAAACCTTGAATTATTGCCAACATTTCTTTGTTGGTGATGGGATAGTTACGTTGTGTACTATCCATTGCATGTGAGAAGAATCCCACAGGATGCCAGTGTCCTTCTTTTTCTATCGAGAGGACACCTCCTGTGGCAAAGTCCAAGGGTGTCCATATCCATCTGGAATTGTTGATCTATATCCAGGTAGGCTAGAACTGGGGGGGTGGTAAAAGCTTTCTTGAGTGTGTCGAAGGCGCCCTGTTCTGCTTCTTCCCACTGCTACACTTGTTCCTTTTTCATGAGATCATGCAGGGAATGTGTGATCACCGAAAAGTCTTTGATAAATCTTTGATAGAAGTTTGCTAGTCTGAGGAAACTTCTCACTCCTTTTACATTTCTAGGTGTAAGCCATCCTTTCACAGCTTCCACCTTGCTGGCTTCCATTTTGATGCTGTACTTGTTTACAAGCATTCCCAAAAACTCCACTTCTTTGGCGTGAAATGTGCATTTTTCGGGTTTGATGAAAAGATCATTTTCCTTTAATTTCTGTAGGACTTCTAAGATAATTCGGTTGTGTTCCTTGATATCATCTGATTTGGTGAAAACCATTAGGTTATTGATGTAAATGATGACCACGTTGTCCATATTGGCAAAGATCTTGTTCATCATTTGCTGGAATATACTAGGCGAATTGTACTGCCCAAAGTACATTACAAGTGGCTCAAAGACTCCTTTTGGTGTAACAAATGTGGCCTTCCATTTGTCGCCTTTCTTGATATGAATATTGTTGTACCCCCATCGGAGGTCCATCTTGGTGAACATCTTAGCACCCTTCAACTTGTCCATTAGTTGAGAAATGAGCGGCAGCAGGTAGCTGTTCTTTATTGTCCACTCATTGAGATATCGGTAATCTTGGACCATGTGCTTCTTTCCATCCTTTTTAGGAATAAAGAACACTGGTGCCACTTAAGGGGACTTAGAGGGTTGGATGTATCCCTTTTGTAATTGGTCTTTAATGAAGCTGTTGACTTTGTCTACTTCGACAGGGGTCATATTGTACAGTTTGCCCTTTTTGGGGACAAATCCTTTCTTCATGTCTATTGCGTGATCCCATGGTTTTCTGATGGGAAGATGCTCTGATTCCTTTTTTGAGAAACAATCCAGGTACTCATGGAACTGTTTCGGCACTAATGCTGCTGGGTTGTTATCGTCTTTTGCCTTTTCCAAGGACTTAATTGTGTTGTATGCTCCATGGAAGATGCCTTATTTTTGTTCATTGAGGGAATGCAAGAAAGCACCTCTTTCTGCTAGAAGATGACAAGATGGCAGACATCATGAAAGTGTAACTTTGCCAGAAGGCCAGTCAATCTCTGGGTTGTGGGTTTTGAGCCATTTATAGCCAAGAATGATCGAATTCTTTCCTAGCAATGTGACTTCTGCCACAACTTTCTCATGGTGTCTTTGGTATTGGACAATGAGTTTGACAGCATGTGTGATACTGCCTCCTTGGTTTTTTGATCTGTCAACGTTAAACACGGGAATCGGTTGTACGAGGGGTTTCATGGGTAGTTTTCTTTTACTAGCCTATTCTTTATCAATGAAGATACCATTAGCACCACTGTCCAGCAGCACTTCTGTGGCATGTCGTTGTTCCTTGGTTGTTGGGTGGAAAACTTCTATTTCCACCAACACTTCTCTTTTTGATTTGATGGACCTTACTAAGATCCGTTCTGGGGTTTGTTCTAATAACATAATATTTTTTCTTTTTTGTTATGGGAAATTAAGCTTGCATTTTTTATGCAGCATGCGACTTCTTGAGCCATCCCATCGGTCTTTGGTAATCATACTACAGGTATTGTCCTAGTTAGGGAGTCATCCTCAGGCGATGCTCCAATACATTCTAAATATGAGAATTTATTATACATGGGGGAAGACATATTGTGTATAAAGTCCTTAATAGGGTCCTTCGGCACACAAACACCCAGTAGGTTTATGTGCTGTATTTTTTTCCCTGGCTCTTCATTTCGACATCATATTCATCTCAGAAGAACATCCTCATCTGTTGGTAGGCATTGGAGTTGCTGTTACGATCTTCCCTTATAACCCATCTTTTCCCTATGTCTATGGACTCATCATCTCCCCTCGTATTTTCGCTCAACACTTATCTTCTTTTCCTTGCTAGTTTTCTAAACCTTTTCCCCTTCAACTGATGCACTGGAATTCCGGTAGAGTCATGCCTTTATTCCAGTTGAGTCACCCTTCCTTATTAAGGTAATTCCATTTCATCTAATTCCGTTGAGTTACTCTTCCTTATTTGGACTATCCCTCCTTGTCATCATTCTCCTTATATGATGACTCGTGTTCCTCTTACTCATCTACATAGCCTGTGACTGCGTACCCTGCCTTACGCAGTACGCAGTAACATAGCCCTGCTGCGCACACAGGATAGCGCAGCTCAGTACATCGTATAAGTAGCTACCAGTCTCCTCTTGTATTCCCCAGCTAGTTCTACACAATTCAGTGTTGTTACTTAGCACATCCACGAGCCCCAAGTGTGCGCATTGGGTAGTGAGACTTTTACTTCTCTTTGCTTTGCCCACAACAAGTCTTCGAACTACTTTGAGTGTTCGCTGTGCTACGTTCCGACGCCCAGCGTTAACAAAAGAACTAGCTCTTCAACTCTATCTCTGTCACTCGACAGAAAGATACACCCACCATTTCCGGACAAGGATCACGATGAGGACGGACCATACGTCCTCCTTCTGAATCCTCAGATGACATCCAAACACCATCTGCACTCTTTGCTCTCCCAGCACCTATCACCGAGGACTGGAGGATCCAAGATGCCCCGCCTACCCACTCTAGACAACCGCCACCCCCACCTGAAGACCCAAACCCTGATATAGAAATGTCAGACCATGGAGGCAAAGACATCGAACTTAAAGCTGGACTGCCCGCAGATTTCTCTGGGGACCCAAAAGATGTGATACATTGGAAGATGGCTATGACCGCCTACTTCAATATGAACCAGAAGTTCTACAACGAAAATGCCAAGGTCCTAACCACCCTCGCAAAAATGAGCAAGGGTAGAGGAAGCACCTTCTCCGAATCAATCTATATGCAACTTGCCAATAATATGGTAAAGGATCTCACCTTTGCCAAGCTCATGGAACTATTTGAAAAGACCTTCTTCCCCTTCGACTACAAGAACCAGGCCAGGGATCAGTTAGACAAATTAGTGCAACAAGGGAAGAGTGATGCTGGATATACCAACTACATCACCGCCTTCCAGGCCGCAGAAGCCATAGCGGGAATTGACGATGAACTTACCAAGATAAACTACCTCATGAAAGGACTGGACCTAGACATCTCCACAAAGATCCTCTCCATCAACCCTATCCCTGACAAACTCTCGGAATGGCTCAGACTTTCCGGAGTATTCCACACTCAGAATAAAAGGATCGAGGATTTGTGAAAGGGGCGAAAAGTGGACTTCCAAACCAAAGGAAGACCCGCCAAAGACCCCAATGCTATGGACGTTGACACCATTCGTATCAACTTCACCAGACTTTCACTGGTAGAGAAGGCAGAACACATGAAGAACAACAAGTGTTTCAGATGCCACCAGGTAGGATGCCGCCCTAGGAACCACACCTGAGATCAACATCCTGAGGGACAAGGAAAGAGCAACACCTGGGCCCCTCCTCACCCGCAGAGGAACCCTGCTAGAAACAAACAGGTCAGGAAGACTAAGTTCGAAGAATACCAGGACACCTTAAAAGAAAGAGGCGTCACTGAGGAGGAGCTCGTACGCACACTCGACATCCTCTACAATATCGACAAACCGGAGACCGTTGCCACCACCTGGGTCGAAGAAGAAGAGATCCCCAAAAAGGATTTTTAGATGGGAGGAAAGGGTCAACGCTCTCCAATCCCGAAGTAATAGCACCAGTGTTCTTGTCTAATCCAAACAGTGAATCTATGCAAATCCCTATCTCACTGTTTGAGCAAGAAAATGACCAAATCATTGACACATCTACCCTCATTGATTGCAGAACAAGCGGAGACTTCATAGATCATGATCTAGTGAAGAAGAAAGGATATAAGCAGACCCGGTTGGAGAAACCCAAAAAGGCACAAAATGTGGACGGATCTCCCAACTCTGGAGGAATCATTCGCCACAAAGTGACTCTTACCATCCGGATCGGAGAAGTAAACGAGAAGAGAGACTTCCTTGTCATCAATTGCGGAAAGGAAAACCTGATCCTTGAAATAATGTGGCTTCAAGAAACCAATCCAATAATAAACTGGACCACAGGGGAAGTCACCCTTCCAGATGAACTAAAGACCCTGCGACACGATTCCCCAAAAGCAATATGTCAGAAATATCTTGTCCGATATCTGGAACTGGACCCAGATGAAAGGATAGCCAAGTCGTGGAGGAAAAGAATTGACAAAAGAATAGAGACCCTCATCAGGAAAACTATTTGCCAATTTCTATCGGCGTTTCATCCATAACTACTCCGATATTGTCGTTCCCTTAACTCGCCTTACTCGCAAAGGTACTCCGTGGAATTTCTCCAATGACTGTCGTTCCGCCTTCCAGACCCTCAAAGACGCCTTTATTTCAACTCCGATCTTTACTCACTGGTCTCCGGACACCCCATTGATCGTCAAAACAGACACTTCGGACTATGCCATCGCTGGCATCCTTTCCCTCCGATGTCCGGACGACGAAGTCCGCCCTGTCGCATATTACTCTCAGATGCTTACCGCTCCGGAGCTTAACTACAATACCCATGATAAGGAGCTTCTCGCTATTCACGAGTCCTTCCAGACTTGGCGTCATTACCTGGAGGGGTCCGGTATCCCCATCAACATTGTCACAGACCACAAAAATCTAGAGTACTTCGCGACCTCTAAGCTCCTGACTCGCCAGCAGGCCCAGTGGTCGGAGTTCCTCTCGCAATTCAACTTGGTTGTCCGTTTCCGCCCCGGACGCCTTGGCACGAAACCTGATGCCCTCACTAGACGCTGGGACGTCTATCCCAAAGAGGGGGATAAGGACTACGCTGGCGTCAATCCTCACAATTTCCGACCTGTTTTCACTCACGAGCAGCTCACTTCGTCCCTCCGAGCAACTTACCTTGCAGCTCCGGTACTCCGGGCTAGCATGCTCTTTGATGTCGAGCAACTCCACAGTGATATCCTCTCCGCACTCCCCTCTGACCCCATCGCTCTTCAGCACCTCTCTGCCACCGAACCCTCTGACTCCCGTTGGTCAGTTGACTCCAATGGTTTCCTCCGTCTAGATAATCGCATCTATGTCCCTGATTCTGAAGACCTCCGTCTCCGTGTCCTCCGATACAAACATGACCACCTGCTCTCCGGACACTTCGGACAGAATCGGACATTAGAGCTCATTCGACGCAAATATACATGGCCAGGAATCCGAACCTTCGTAAAGGACTATGTTTCGTCCTGCACATCCTGCGCCTGCGCCAAAGTTCCTAGACACAAGCCATACGGACTCCTGAAACAACTCCCCATCCCCGAGAAGCCCTGGAACTCCATTTCCATGGACTTCATCAAACAACTTCCTCCATCCTCTGGATTCACTTCCATACTCGTCATCGTAGATCGTCTCTCAAAGCAATGCATCTTCATCCCAACACACGACACAATCACATCTCCGGAGTTGGCCAAGTTGTTCCTACTCCACGTCTTTTCCAAGCATGGAGTTCCCTCCCATATCACCTCCGATCGAGGCTCCGAATTCGTGTCGCACTTCTTCCGTTCCCTCAGCAAGGCCCTTGATATCCGATTACATTTCACCTCCGGTTATCACCCGGAAGGAGATGGCCAAACCGAACGAATGAATCAAACACTCGAGCAGTATCTAAGGATCTATTGTAATTACCAGCAAGACAACTGGTCCGAACTCCTGCCCCTCGCGGAGTTCTCCTACAACAATGCTCCAAACACTACTACCGGAGTATCTCCGTTCTTCGCTAACAAATTCTACCACCCCAACATAACGGTGCACCCTGAATGAGATCTCACCTCCGCTCGAGCCCGCGAATACTCCGTCGACCTCGATTCCCTCCACCAATTCCTCTGTGAAGAAATGGCTCATGCGCAAGAGTGATACCAAGGCCCCGCGGATGCTAAGCGGACTCCGGCACCGGACTTCAAAGTCGGTGATCAGGTATTCGTCAAAGCAAAATATTTCCGCTCTACGTGACCCTCCAAGAAATTATCAGAAAAGAACTTGGGTCCATATGATATCATCACTCAAGCCGGAAGTCATTCCTTTACACTCCGTCTTCCCGATTCTATGAAATCCGTACACCCCGTCTTCCATGTTTTGCAACTAGAACCCTCTGTTCCAAATAGTATTCCTAACAGAGTACAACCCCCACCTCCGGCAGTTGAAGTAGACGGTGAACCGGAGTACGAGATCTCCGAGATACTTGATTCCAAGTTAGACCGTCGACGCAAGTCCTGCAAACTCCTTTACCTAGTCCAATGGTCCGGTTATGAAGGCACTGACGAAGAAACATCTTGGTTACTCGCTACGGAACTCGGACATGCCTCCGAGCTTGTGCAAGATTTTCACCTTCGTTATCCGGAGAAGCCCGGACCTTACAATTCCTGATTTTTTCGTGAACACTTTTTTATTGTTCAACAAAAAACATTTTTACACTACTCTACTATCCCAGCCTGCCGCGCAAACTCCACGTCCTCTTTATACATCTCCAATGCGGCCTCCGAACGTTCCTTCTCCAACTCCGTAATTTCGTCCTCGTCCATCTCCTCGTCACCCTCCGACTCGTCCTCCGACCTGTCCTCTGACTCCGAAGCCCCTCCGTAAATCTCCTCCACCTTCAACTCCACGAGGTGCTCTACGAGCGTGTTCAGCCTGTCCAGGCGCCTCGCCAGACTCTTCACCACCTCCGTCAGGGCATCGACACAATCCTCCGTCTTGGACCTACTGGTCCCTGCCTCCTCCGACCCGTCCGCTTTTGTCGTCACTTTCCTCTTCCTTTTCTTCGGCTTCTCCGAGGTCTCCTCCGAGACAACCTCTCCGCACTTCACCTTCGCAATCTGGCATGGCACGCATGCCTTGGACTTGCCAGTCCCTGGAGTACATTCGTACCCCTGGTCCTCGCATCGTGCGCACGGCTCCTCCGGCTCCTGGCGCGCCCTCTTCTTCCCCTTGTCTGAGGGTCCTGCCTCCGCGCTCTGTTGCACTCGGACCTGTTCTGCCTACGTTTGTCAGCTATGAAGGATATTAAGCGTGGTTTTGCTTACCCTTTTTTTGGCCGCCTCCTCAGCCTCCTTGCGGCGCCGTTCCTTTGTCAACTCCTCTGCCTTGCGCTTCACCGCCTCTTCCTCTGCCTTCCTCCGCGCCTCCTCCGCCGCCTTCTTCTCCGCGCGTCTCCTCTGATGCTCATCGAACTTCACCTTGCAGATGGCGTCGTTGTCGTTGTCGTCCTCGGCGAGCTGGGCGTCGGACCAGGACTTGATGTTGTTCTCAATGGTGTCGGACATGTTGATGGTGATGGTTGGAAGTTAAGGAGTTGACCATCCTCCAACTTGGACTTTATAGGCCTCCGCTTACATAACTCCGGTTCTCCGGTCATTCCTCCGATCTCTTCTTGACAACTCCGGCGCATTCTTGCGCACTCCATACCTCTGTTCCTCCGGACATTCTCTCTTTTAGTATAGTTCCATTCTTATGCTGTTCTCCATTCTGATTTGTAATACCTCCGAATACCGGTGCTCGCTTAGCAGCACTGCTCCGGCTATGTTTCTCCCGTCTCCGTTCCACTTACCAATCTCTTA
>JBBPLF010000867.1:0-14394 GCA_038089615.1 Aureoboletus auriporus
CCTGCAGAATGTAAGGCATTCCAGTTCGGTCTTTGGTTTGAGCTTATTTTCCATTATAGGTCGTCTTCAAGGTTCTATTTTTGTTACGCAAAGGGCCCATACATTTCTGAAGGGTACGGTTTTGCTTCCTGAGAATCCAATCCCATCTGACTTTCCACAGCCAAACTTGCCAACTCGCGATATGGCTCCCCTGACATCGTCGAGCAAATGAAAGATATTTTCGATAAGACTACAAAGCTGAGGTTCCGCGAGCCTGATGGTCCACAGTACATAAACTTCGGGACCGTCCGCGACAAAGAACCTCAGTATGATATTCGCTCTGGTCAGCTCAAATTGGTCGGGTAAGGAGTTGGTTACACTGAGGTTGAATGTCTATTGCTCACCATTGAACGAACACTAATACAGAAAAGATGTCGCAACATTCTTCGAACCCTCTGTGGAAGCCATTGCTGATGCTTTTGAGACGCAACGACAAGCAGCAGCGAGACTGCAGATTCAAATCAAAGTGAGATTGATTTCAACATTGCACTGTATGCGTGGCTTGATGGTGCTTTCGTAGCATGCTTTCCTAGTTGGTGGGTATGCTGCCAGTGATTTCTTGTATCGCCGTCTTCAACAGCATCCGGTGTTTACGAATGTGCATTTGTGTAGAACTTCAAGCCACGTGTTTGTGTTGCACTGACGATAATTCGCTCTCCCTCATAAGTCATCTTTAGGAACAAGGCTGTCGCAGATGGGGCGGTATTGTCCTATGTCGATCCACTCGTCACTTCGCGAACTTCGAGGTTCACGTACGGAGTAGAATATAAAACACGATACATCGCTTCTTGTGCTCACCACCGAATAAGAAAACACACTCAATACACCAATGCAATGGGAATCGTCATGTTACCACATGCATTCAAATCGATCTTGATCAAGGTCTGTACTAATCGTTGGTCTGGCATGAACTACGACATTTCAATCGTTTACAATAGGGAGCCCAGGTTTCAGAGCAGCAAGAATTTTGCAAGCCGTTTCAAAGGCTCAGGAATTCGCGCTCTGAATTGATCAAAGAAAATGTGTCGATTCTCGTATACAGAGGTGATCTCCTCGATCCTCTTTGGGTAGACGAGGAACCTGGTAAGCTTGGTAACAGGATGCCACATTCGCACCACTGACGATCTCAAATACAAGCACACTTTACCAGAACGTGCAATGTAGTGGCTGACACCTCTGCCATTTCCAGTTCTTTGCCTCCCCAACGAGGTCCCGGAGGTGACATTTATTATTGTCTGGATTATCGGGTCATTTTGCTTTTCGGCCTGACAGAGTTAAAGGCTCAAATAAGCTGGAAGCACGAGGTGCGTCTCATGATTCATTGGGCAAACTGTATCAGTATCACGTAACATCTCATGCAGGGCGTGGAGAAGAGGTGAGAATTCGACAGTCCTAGTCAGCACTGATGATGGATTGCACTGATCCGAGACGGACAGAGGCCCAGCTTCGATCGTGTATACTGACTCTTAGTCTTTACCTTCACGACTTTCTTCTTGTAACGCAAGATCACTTGTTTTTTTATATTTCAGCATGTATACACGCGACAGGATCTATGCCGGAGATCGGTCTGTGAGTGCTTTTGACTGTTGAGTACTTCTTATATATCATTTTGATCATTTCGGGCGATATCGCGGGCGGCAACAACTTGAATCGTCAGGAGAGTCGGGTAAAATTCTCGATTACTATCCAGCGAAAACGAGACCGGGGGACTATAATTATACCTGACTTCGAATTGGCATACCCGGGCAAGTACTCGAATCCCGGGAACCGATACAACTCCGGCCCCTCGGAGGCTCGTAAGTAGAAAAAGAGAAATGGTTCAAATCGGAAACATGTCAAGTATGCCAGTGCATGAGCAAATTTCATGCCTGTCAATGGCGTTCTACGTTCGGCAGTCGCCGCAATCGCGACACATGTGGCCGAGTGCAGCAGCACAGCATGTCGTCGACAGTAACTCATTGGATAGGGGACAGACGTCAGCTCCACCGTGACCGATTCCGAACGTCATGAACACGCTGGAGATATAAATTCAATCCATGTTAACCCCCTCTTCTATCATAACACAACCCACAACATTTACACCATGGCATCCATTCAAGCAAACAACACCTATTCGCTGTCAAACGTCAAGGGAGGTACTTGCATGGACCTCTCTGGTGGTGACAACGTTTCCAGTACGTTCCTTTTCCTTTTCTTTTTCCTTTGGGCCGGCTCGCTCAACTACGAACTCAGTCATCGGTTTCGAGTTCCACAACGGTCCGAATCAAAGCGTGCGTCGTTCATCCCTTTGACTGGTTCGCTGACATGACAGAGATGTTACAGTGGACTTTTGAGAGCGCTGGTGGGGACGGAACGTTCAACCTCAAGTCCAAGGGAGGTGGTCAATATCTCGGTATTGCAGGCGATGCAAAGGATGGACAAAAGCTTGTCGCGGGGTCGTCGCCGTATACGTGGCGTATCGAAGACGATCGTAGCGTGGACAATGGTGTGAGGTGAGTCGTGTGGCTGCCCTTGACGTGTGTCCTGCTGATCATCGCTCGCCTTGCTATGCTTTCGACATTGCTGGGACATATCGAACAGGCTCTCTCCAGCGAACGACCAAAAGTATTGTATCGACCTCGCTGACCATGGGAGTTCGACGCCCGGAACTGCTGTTCAGTTATGGAGTCGTTGGGATGGTCAAAACCAAATCTGGAAGGCGCAACAGGTTCAGTAAGGAGATCGTTTATTTCTGTGAAGAGTGTACGAATACTTTTGAGTTGATTGTGTCTCGTGTGTGCGTTCTTGTACGATTGTGTGTGTGTGTGTGTAGGTAGCTGCTGCCTGGTAGCAATTAATGTATGTTCGGTGAGCGAACGCTTTCCTCCACTTCGTCTGTGGTAGACAGCCTACGGCCCGAGCCAGTCATGGTAAACTGATTAGAAACGTGTCGCATGAATAGTGATGCGTTCACACACATCTTCAAGTTATGCGTCTTTCGTCTGGGGTTATACCAGTGAGGCTGATTGATCGGATCTATGGGAGAACAGTCTATGAGTTTCTGGCGCGTTCATTCCTATAATGGACCGCTAAGCCAGTACGTGCGATATTATAATTCATCACCTATACACGTAAATGTCATCAATCCATCAATCACTGGCATCGACTCACCAGCGACAGTTCGGGTGCAAAACGAGCGCATTGCTGCGGAAGTCTACGTAAATCTGAAAGGTGGGGTGACCGCTTAGTAGTAAATGTCGGCAGAACTCTGCCAGTCTGCCATACTGATTCTGCCGCTAGGCAGAATCATATGGTTCGAAAAGAGGTTGGCAGGATCCTGGTACTATCTACTCACCGTAAACATAACTTCAAGTTGGACCAGCGCCCACACTGGCAATCGAAACCACTTATCACACACCTCTTTGTCATGTTGTCACATTGCACAGCGTCAGCTTGATCATATCTGATGATAAACGGCTTACATGTCTCGGCGCGGGTCACATCCGAAACGACCTATTTCAATTCGCGACGGTGCCGAGGGGCGAGTTCAATATTTCCCTCCTTTAAAATTTTTGCAAATGACGCGTTTCAAGTTGCAAATTTGGAACGGAAGAATATCGGTCCGGGATTGGATCCCGCCCGAGGCTCAAGCGCTCAATAGCGATAGTGAGAGGGGGGGCAGAGAGTGCGAGAGGGTGGTAGTGGTTGGGAGAGCCAACAGTTCAAAAATGAGGTGCAAGGGAGAAAGACAAGGCGCTGGCACCGGAGTTGAACAGACGCTTCCACTTTTGGATTTGACTGCGAGTCCTAAGTAATCAATGATCGATGATGATCGACAATCACATTCGATCATATGTATCATCCTCTTTGACCGAACCATTTCTTGAGTGTAAGGAATGCGCCGATGATTATCGCGAGCTTGCCAATACTTGTTCGTTTCTTTTGCATCATTGATCACCATTCTCGACCTTCACATCGTTCACATTATGCTACGTCATAGCTACCGTCTGTTATCCAAAGAGCTCCTGTACACCGTAGTCATTTTGGACATTCGCAATAGTTTGTCGAGTCAGCACGAGCCCAGGCTGGCTATCAACTGTCTTGCCCGAGAAACATACGATCTCCTCTTCTCTTTCACTTGCATCCCCCAAACTCACTGGCACGCGCCCGCCCTATGGACGAGCCCAGCCTTACATCAACCGGGTAAAGAAACTGACCGGCCGGTTGACGAGCCATGTTGTAGTTTTTGCCAAAAGTTTTCCGCGTCACTTTGGACGCCGCGTTTCAAGTGATTTTGGCCCTAACACATCATGACAACACTACCACTAACAAAGCCAACATGTGTACAGTACGATGTGAGTACTTGTACGACACTATAATATATGATGTAATAAATGACTACAACAGCTAATCGATACCATCTATAAATTAATGTATATGCAACGTGCATGGGTGACCAAAAAAAAGAATAGAAAATGGGATGTGGGTGACCTTGATCAATGACAACGAGGGTATGTTGGCAGGATCGGCGTGTGTAATGTATGGTCCCTCATAGATAGACGTTAAATTAGACGACGCGGAGCTTTTCGAGATGCCCTCTCAGAATGCCCTCTCGCACGCCCAAAATGACAGCTTGTGTAGTTTGTGTGTCCTGAAACGAACGGTATTAAAACGGCGAGCGTGGCCTGAACCTGGAAAACCTACGATGGCAGATGTTTCGTGACAGAAAAAGGGCCGTTGTTTGGGCGACAGGCGTTTCTATTGACAATTGGATGAGAAGAATAAGATTAAAAGAAGAGACGGCCTCACATGATATGCGCGGAACTTTTCGCGAAAGTCTATGACAAGCCGTGAGTATCGTTACGCATTCGATGCAGGCGATCGACGTACACTTGACAACATGTTCCATATCATTTGGTAAGTTATACGTGGACACAAATGTCTGTACCCGGGCACCGGCTTTGAGGGTCGACTCTAGAATATCCATCTTGTTCAAAAAGAGGACGATGCTGGTGCGTGAAAGCAGGGGGTTTGCGCAGACTTGTTTCCACAGGCTAATAGTGTCTTCCTGATCTTGATGTGAACAAAGAGCACGAAGTCAAGGAGTACAGTTACATACGAGGCGATTTATTTTTTTGTCCTCGTCAAGCATTTGGTTGAATACAAGTGGGGCAAGGAATATGATCGCTTGCACTATACGAAGCGATCAGGCAAGTCTCAAACTGAACGAAAAGACGAACCGTCATCGAAATAGGATACCCACTGATTCCGTGTTCCACGGCTACCGCCGACGTCGTAAAAGTACCATTCACAACCTGGAACAAAGGTGAGGGGAGGGGAGAAGAGGAGCAGATGATATATACCATTATCCATCGCGAATCGATGTTCCTCTACCCCAAATGTTCTAAGCCTGGCTCGTACTATGTCGTCTGGAAGAGGCGTCAAAGGAGGGATACAAAAAAAGGAACGAAACGAACCTATGTCTGGATTCCAACCGGGTTTTCCGATTCGCAGGACATCATTGAGAAAGAAACCAGCACTATGCTCCAATTGAACGCCCTTGCGTTTGAGCAGTGCGCGTACGGCTGGGTCGGTCCAAAGTGCATGGATATCGGGGGCCAATGCCTCTAAGAGAGGCGTTGGGTCAGAGGGATGTCGACGGGTAGAGCGGACAATGGATTTTCCCGTGAGAGTGGGGGAAGCGGGATCGATGGGCCGAGCCAAAGAGTCAGAAGTGAGCGTGTGTTGCGGGACATCTGAAGCAATACGCGGAGAGCCAGAGATGCGCTCCAAAACGGTCTTCCAAGCGCCGCCGGCGCGAACGCAGATTTCACCGTTTCCAAAAAGGAACCCGTTTGCAGAATCGAGACCAGCGCCAGATGCCCATTTCGTCCAACCAGAGGCTGAAGGGAGGGGAGGGGATGCGCCGCCGAACTCGGGAAGAAGCTGGCGGGCAAGATTAGTTTCTACACTGAGAAGGGGCAGGAGACGAAGACGGAGGGTGGAGTGGGCCTGAGTCAGTGGGGGGTCAGAGGGGTCGTGTTTTGGATCTAGAGGAGGATGGCTAGGGAGATGACGGGACGATGTGGAGGTAGAAGGGCGAGAGCGGTCACCGGGCGACGTTACCAAGGGAGGGACAGAACGGAGACTGGAAAGCGACGAGCGGGACGAAAGGGGGGACCCTTCGAGCTCAGCTTCGATGATGGCAAGCAACCTCTTGACGGAACTGTGGAAGGATGAGTCGAGGGGGGGCAAAGAGGGAGAAGACGAACCCGATGAGATTGAGTTGAATGATTATTTTCCATATGGGGGTCTCGCGAAGAAAGTAGTTGGGGCAGAACGCCAGCTGAAAGTCTGTGCGAAGGTGAGCGCCGGAAGGGAACCGAAAGCGAAGAGGGGTACTTCGGAGCATGGTGGACTTGCCGGACTCTGCCTGGCCTGTTGGGACGGTGAGCTTAGGGGAGAAAGGGGAGTGAAGGTGGTACCGAGAAGGAGAACCTTGATGGCCCTTTTGCGCTTGTCATGGATCTTCCTTGAGCGTTCGATGGCATCGTCGATGTCCTTTGAGACGCGGGCAGCATCCTGTTGGCGTGCGATGCGAGCCTGCCTTTCACGGGAGGATTCGTCGGTGGGAGGCCTGAAAATGGCAGACCAAGTGTCGTCGTCGCGGACGGAGATCATGACGAACTCGTCGCTCGACCTGCTATATTAAAGACAACCGGCTCACCCGATTGGTCATCAGAGCGATCGAGATCGGATTGCAAATTACGTACAGTAATCAGGGGTTCCCACGTCACGCATCACATCCCGTCGCATCGTGGGAACAGCCAGAACATGTACCTGGCGTTGGGCCACGACAATCATTAACCCCCATTTCCGCTCACCTTTCAATACTGGCAGCTCTCTCGGTTCCGTACCGTTGACACGCACGCGATCACCAAGACTGCATGGTTTCCGACACATCCATGCCATCAGAATCAACTGTTCATACTCACGATCGGCCAGCTTCGGACTTAGATCGAACAAGAATGTCGTCCTGCGCTGGCTCGCGGGTCGCGCAACAACTGTTATCGTACACAGTCAGATCCCAAGTGCGCGTGCTTCACTGAACGAAACACGACCGACGAGTTGAGACGGAACAGTACAGCACCCCTACAGACGTTTCGATGGGTTACAGTTTCACGATTTGACCACATGAATTCGGACAAGATGTCGTCGTTCGATGTGATATGTCACTTCATCGCCGGGACTGAACCTTGGCATAAGCGCTGTCGTTCCATTGTGGGATCGATGGGATGTTGTGTGGTTCAGAATCCGGATGGATGCGCGCTGATATTCAGCTGCTAGTTAATATTCCTACTTCTAGCTAAAATTGGCATTCTCGCTCACCAAGGTCACAAATGCTAGCATAGTCGCACGCCGCACGATAACATGGCCGTGTGTGCCCGACCATTATGCATTATCATTCATCAGGGTTAGATGTGAAGATGTAATCAACCGGTCGTGATTGACATCGATGCTTCTACGGTCGGACCGAGGATCCATCCCACATAATAACTCGAGTCGTAGCATGTGAGTGAAACCTAAAAATTTTAACGGACATGGGAAAAAAAAAAAGTGGAGAAAGCCAAGGTCCCTGGGGACGGGGTGGGTCGATTACGAAACCCAGGAGTGTTATCCGACCAGCGCTCCGAAGCCGTGGCAACCTCTCCACTGGCATCACGTCATTTCAGGGTGTCAGCGCTCCACCCGCTAGCTTTACCTTTGTGTCGTGACAAGTTGTTGGAGTTGGTGAGCAAGAAAGGATGACGTCGGTACTATGGATCACATCGATCATCTTCGGAGCGGATCGGTTGGCGCACGCGATCCGGACCGGTGTCACACCTCATCGAGCTATGTCGTAAAAATGACAGCCAGGCCGACTCACTCGGATGCGTTATTCTGACTGGACACCGCTGCCAGTGATCTTACATATTCCATCGATTATTTTGGTCATTGTTTGATATCATGCGCGGAACCATCCGTAGTGAAACTGCGAGGCTTCAAGCACTTTCAAAGGTACCATCCAAGTCGCCAAGGTATTGGTCCGACGGTGTTGGTTTAAAACCCCGGTGAAACAAGGGGACGAAACTGTAACGAACGCTTGGAACGTATGCATGGTTCATCAAAAAAACAGACGTGTTACCACAAGGGGCACAGGAACATGCTTTCCAAAGAAAAGCAGCGCTGCGGTGCAGAAGCTTCACGACGCTGCTCCGAGTGATTCGGAGGGTCAGAGTACTGACTGCCATCGACGGATCGGGCCAAAATCGCAGCGTACAAAATGCCTCCCTGGTATGAACACGTTACCATCACTGGTATGTAGTGAATTTTGAGATGCATGATCTCGTGATCTCCCTCGAAACCGCAGCCAAGGTGTTTGTGACCTGCACACTGGCGCATCAAAATACGATGCTTTTCTACCGTTCGGGTAACTCGTTCAACCAGACCGGGAAGACTCGGAACTCAGATACTGAATAAAGTGACACAAATAATGGAGATTAGACTGGTAAAGAACCCAGCAAGCTAATATCGACGGTTTTAAACAATACCCGAGAGAATTCATCCATAGCAACCAGAAAGTGCACCGAAACGATGGCCTTACGTGCAATGTTTTCATACAACACTCAGCTGTTGACAGAGTCGTTTAGCTAGCCAAGTATAGTTCTCGGCCGATTGGAGTTGCAGAACATACAATTCCGGCCCTCTATTGTTCTGTACTCGAGGTCTGCGTGACTTTAGTATACTGAGCCTTTACAAACATTACATTCTCCATGGGTCATTAGAAAAAGAAGTCCGTGTATATACTTTATCTTCTTACCTTCTCGCGCGCTAAAATCGGGGGAAGCGGATTTTTTTTCCTTCCTCAGATGTTGTTAATTGTACACCGCCGGCTCGTAGGATCGACCAACCGAATCTTTCCAATCTTTCTTCCTACGAATCGACCTTGATAATTCCTCCGAGAGAAATCATCAAGTAAACGCTCAGGCTACGGCTAGGTCCCCGAAAGCAAAGTTCTTAGTAACTTCTTACCAAAATGATGGTCTTACGACGTACAGCGTCTGAGTTTTCATCAACAATAAGTTGAATGATCCGACTACACGGTCCGAGCCGCCGACTGGGAATTCCTCGGCTACATAGTTGGCCTGCGATAAAGTTTAAGATTTCAGGTGTGAAAGGATTTCAAAGAACCAGCGCTTTTACCATAAGTACCTTGACTACTCGAGGTTCCAGTTGATATAAAGTCCCCGTGATGTCCTGCTTTTTCCCATTGAATAACGTCCTTGCCGTCGCGCGTTGAAATCGGGGGACGGATCGAAGGAGCGGTGTCTATTACTGGAATGGCGACGGACGTGAGTGGCCGTTTTTCCCACCTAGTGCCAGTCTGCTAACAACACTAGATCTAGACTGCGAACATTCTTGAATTCTGTCCGTATCTCGTACGCATCAGTCAAGAATGACTCGTGGTGGTTCGACCGCCGAGTTCCGCTGGTCAAATGACTGCCTAAACTCTTTTGAAACAGATAAGTAATATATAGCCTCGTACCAGCCATTCTCAGGCTGTCGGTTGGATCCGAGATCAGATAATCTGCTGCTTTGCAAGTGCTCATCCTGTCACTGTAACATTTCTGTCTGTCAGCATCCAAAAGTACGCATTGGAGTTTGTTCTGCCTACCAACCAGTGGCAACCAGACCAGAGAGGCTGTTGTGCTCTTTAGCTGATGATTCCGAAACGAGAAAATGATATTCATAACACTCATTGACAGGCCGAAGCTAGTAAAGTTGAACACCTGGAACCCTAGTACAGTTGTACTCACTGGTGCTTCTTACACGGGGTGGTGGGGCTCCATTGGCACACGAAGATCCAGATTCCAAGCAGTTCTCGTGTCGAAAAAAACATCACAATAAGCAGCCTGTGAAGTGTGGGAAGATGCATCATGGATGTAAGTGCTCCGTACTTGGTACTCTTCAACGTGACAGGTCCGCGATGGTCGGGTGACCCACTGGCGGGCACCTGACTTGCAACCAAGTTCCCAAACCAATTTCTTTCCGAATGCTCTATACAAAAGAGAGAGCACTCACTGTTATGAACGTCGCTCGGCCTAGACCTTACAGGAACTATTTCTTGCCAGTGTCAGTAGTCGTTCCAGAACATTTAAATTGTCTTTGCCCAGTGCCCACATGCCGTCCATGGTCAACTTCAAGAATATCCGAGTATATTGTGAGTGAAAGCTGGACATCGAGCGTCTTTTTCGCGCAAGTACATCACTTAACGCACATGGTGGAACAGGGTTGGCTTTCGTGGCCTACTGGGGTATCGTTCTGTTTGGCTACGACACGTGCGTCTCGGCGTTCAATGTTGAAAAGAGCATTCTTTCAACTAATTCTCCCCTAGCGGTATCGCAGGCGGTGTCGTGTCTCAAACGTACTTTGAAACACATTTTGGAATCATCTATCCAAATGGCATAGTCAACAAGAGTCAGGCCGTCCAAGTTTCATCCAACGTAGTTTCCGTTCTCCAGGCTGGTGCATTCTTTGGGGCCCTGGGAAGCGCGCCTATTTCAGGTGGACAATTCAGTCGTTCTTCTGCATCTTCTACGTTTTGTTGATATGGGGACATCGTTTGCAGCGCACTTTGGGCGTCGATGGACTCTCGTTGGGTTCACACTCGTGTTTTGCCTCGGTGCTGTAAGTTTGGCTTGGCGGCGTTACCAAACTTCACTAACCATAACAGATCCTTACCACGGTAGCAGGCGGTAGTCATGGTATCGAGTACATCTATGGTGGACGCGTCGTATCAGGTGTCGGCATTGGGGGAATCTCTGCTGTTGCTCCTGCTTATGTGTCCGAATGTTCGCCCAAAGACGTTCGTGGGCGGATCACTGGCTTGTTTCAGGTCATGGTGGCGATTGGCGTCATGATCTCATACTTTATTAATCGTGAGCCTGTGTGTCCTCGCAATTTTTTTTTCTTTTTCTGATCGCTATATGGCTAGTCGGTGTTGGGTTACACATGGCCAAGAGTCCCAATGTGTGGCGAATTCCATTTGGTTTCCAGCTTGTTCCTGCCGGGTTGATGTGTCTCGGATTGCTCACTGTCAGGGTAAATGGCCCTTTTTTCCATCTGATGGCCAGTGATGTATTGTCTACAGGAATCACCGCGTTGGTTGGCTTCCAAGGGTCGCATGGAAGAGGCGATAGAGAATCTTGCCTACCTTCGCAGAGAACCGTATGACTCACTTTCAGTGAGGCACGAAATTGCAGAGATTGAAGGTGCAATCAACGAGGAACGCGAGGCACGTCAGGGACTGGGAATTAGAGAAGCCTTCCTTGGAAGAGGGAACCTTATCCGATTTGTGATCGCTTTTGTGATCTTCCTGTTGCAGCAGTGGAGCGGACAGAATTCGGTTGGATACTATGCTCCCCAAATATTCACATCGGTGAGAGTTTTACCGTACATTCCGTTCCTTGCATGACCCTCAACTAGATTGGCTATTCCGGGGTAACCAACTCCCTGCTGGCCTCTGGGATCTATGGTATCGTCAAGGTGGTGGCCACCATCATATTTGTGTCCCTCATGGCCGACAGTCTCGGTCGTAAGCCATCGCTATTGATCTCTGCGCTGGGAATGGGGGTTACATTCTTCATCATCGGTGCGATTCTCAAGACGCATCCTGTCGCAACCCCATTACCAGGTCACGCTGCGCCCCCTCCGCCACCGTCCTCAAAGGCCATGGCTGCGATGCTGTATATCTATGTCTGTTTCTATTCGATGGGCTGGGGACCGCTTCCGTGGGTTTACGTTGCTGATATTTTCCCCACGCGGACGCGGCATTATGGTCTTGCCGTCGCATCTGGATCACAATGGTTATGGAGTACGTACAGCGACGATTCGTTAGCTTTCTGGCACTCACACTTCTGCCTAGATTTCGTCGTGGCCAAGGTGACACCTACGATCGAAGCTAATCTGGGCTACAAGCTTTTCATGATGTTCGCTACGATAAACATTGGCGGGATGGCGGTCTTCTCACTGTGAGGCGAGGTCATCTACGAGTGAAGTTCTCAGGCACTGACGCGTCGTCGGTTCGTAGCATGATACCGGAGACCAAGGGACGCAGTTTGGAGGAAATGGACATCTTATTCGGTGCCGTCAGTTCAGAGGCGCGCGAGGCATTTATTCAAAGGGAAGAACGCGCATTCGACGATACCACATACGAATCCAAAGTCTGATACATGGCGTCGAGATTTTGTACCTTTTTGATTCGTCGATCCCTACGCACTTCATGCTGATCCTTCTTTACGTAGACTGTATCATACTTTTGATCAAGATATATCGATACCGTACACGGACCGAGGGTTCTAGTTCGCTTGCTGCATCGTGCTCACTGATCCCATTCCGTCTCCGAGGACGCTCGCCGTGAAATCAGCAACCCAGGAGATCATCGCCATATGACAGAGGTCTTAACAGCCGTCATGCGCACTCGAGTGAATCGGTAAAGCAGTGGACGTGAATCTGCAGGAAGCAAGGTGAGCAGCAGTCGGGTGTCAATATCAAACATGTATGGTTTCGCGAGAAACGCCGTGACGCGTACCTTGTGATTGACAGGAAGTTCTTTTTTTAATATCCGTTCTGTGTCCTCCCCCGCTTCTCGAATGTGTATCGTGAGCGGTTTTCCGAGCTTGACAGCCTGGCGGAGTTGTCTCTCAAACACACGCTGCTGGAGTTGCCGTGGTGAGTTATCGTAATGGTGATCGAGCCCGATTTCACCCCATCCCACACAACGGGGATGAGTCATGGCTTCGAGGCTGTGATGGGGTTTGAGGCCGAACATCGTTTGGATTAGGATTTCTGACTTGCACCGATCGTTCAACGGTATCGTCGTAAAATTTTGCTTGGAAACATGAACGATAAGTGCGTGCGTGGGGAACCTACGCACGGATGTACACCTCCTACACTAGCAGAATCAACCCAACCCGACAAAGGTGATTAAGAAACAGGCTCAACCCGAACCAATACACAGTTCTACCTCACTTTTCCGCGGTTAGCTAACCTCTGGCAAGTAGTATCGTTCTCGACCGATTGGAGTTGTAGAACATATGAATTGTTCTGTCCTCGAGCTCTGCGTGACTTTAGTATACTGAGCCTTGACTAATATTCCATTCCCCATGGGTCGTTAGAAAGAGAAGAAAGGAGTCTGCGTATCCTAAATACTGTAAGAACATCCTTCGCAGCCTGATGGCGCGTCCACGTCCCACCGGTTAGCGCTCCGAGTCCACAGTCACAGTATGTATGTAGCACGGAAAGATGAGAGGCGAGGGGAGTTGTCGTACGTACAGAGTCCATGTCGCTGAAATCGAGACTACTGCACATCGATCGTGTGGATATTCTCTATCAACACGTTCAACGAAACGTCTTTGCGAATCTGAACCATAACCAAGCTGTCCGCTGCAACACGTTTATATTCGACGCGCGATGCCTGCTCGAACAACAGCGCCCCAAACGGCTGCATGAGCCGAGCGAATAATCGCAGCGCGCGTATCGTCTTCGCTGGAGTATGCGAACACTCGTGGTCACAGTCGAGTAAGGGGTGGATCCGTGGATGGACAAGGTACAGAGCGTTCACCGCTGTCAATCGTCTATTGTCTTGGTTTCCAGGTCACCAAACATCCTTGTTGTGACACGATATACGTGGGTCTGACCTCGTCCTAACACACGGACAACTTTGTTGACAAGACAGACAATACCGAGAAGTCGCAGTCGACTGGAGGCAAGGGAAGGGAGCGGAAGCGCGATGAGCTGATCATAAAGCTTGACAGCGAGGGAGAGATCAGGAATGGATGAATGTAACCCAGCCACAATCCGATCCACGTTTGTTATCTCCATGGAAGGCAGAAGATGAGGCGGCATGAGTTTGTCATACACAGTTAGGTCTGTGGGTAGGCAGCTGTTGTATCTATTTGGAGTGCCAGTCCAAGCTAGATTCGTGACGTCGCCTGGTCCTGTCAGAATATGTTCCAAAAGTCGGCCCACAGCGCGACTACCTTCCCCATATATAATTGGGATGGCGACGCGTTGAATATCCCGAATAACGAACACGCGATGTCTTCCTCAAGGGTCGCTTAACGTGTCGAAGCGAGATATAGCTTCTCCCGGACTCTGTCAAAGTCAGGTTGAAGTGAACCCGGCTGCCGTGTGGAACTTTGTGAACCCATCTCCATCTCCGTCTCCGAAATGATGACTTTCGACTCTTTGTGGTTTCATAAAACCCAGATAAGATTTCCAGTCCTGTGTATAGAATAGGACCCTCTTGGCAACCAGATACTCTTGGTATGTCCA
>JBBPLF010000868.1:0-14357 GCA_038089615.1 Aureoboletus auriporus
ACATTTCACCTCCGGTTATCACCCGGAAGATGGCCAAACCGAACGAATGAATCAAACACTCGAGCAGTACCTAAGGATCTATTGTAATTACCAGCAAGACAACTGGTCCGAACTCCTGCCCCTCGCAGAGTTCTCCTATAAACAATGCTCCGAACGCTACTACTGGAGTATCTCCGTTCTTCGCTAACAAAGGCTACCACCCCAATATAACAGTGCACCCTGAACGAGATCTTACCTCCGCTCGAGCACGCGAATACTCCATTGACCTCGATTCCCTCCACCAATTCCTCCGTGAAGAAATGGCTCATGCGCAAGAGCAATACCAAGGCCCCGTGGATGCTAAGCGGACTCCAGCACCGGACTTCAAAGTCGGTGATCAGGTATTCGTCAAAGCAAAATATTTCCGCTCTACGTGACCCTCCAAGAAGCTATCAGAAAAGAACTTGGGTCTGTATGACATTATCGCTCAAGCCAGAAGTCATTCCTTTACACTCCGTCTCCCTGATTCCATGAAATCTGTACACCCCGTCTTCCATGTATCCCAACTAGAACCCTCCGTACCGAACATCATTCCAAATCGGACTCAACCCCCACCTCCGGCAGTTGAAGTAGACGGTGAACCGGAGTACGAGATCTCCGAGATACTCGACTCCAAGTTAGACTGTCAACGCAAGTCCTGCAAACTCCTTTACCTAGTCCGATGGTCCGGTTATGAAGGCACTGACGAAGAAACATCTTGGTTACTCGCTACGGAACTCGGACATGCCTCCGAGCTTGTACAAGATTTTCACCTTCATTATCCAGAGAAACCTGGACCTCACAACTCCTGACTTTCGCGAACAGTTTTGATTGTTCAACAAAATATGTATATTTTGTACACTATACAACATCCTCAATCTCATCCTCTCCTTCGTGCTTTGCCCTTTCCTTCTCCAACTCCTCCACCTCCTCCGTCATGTCCGTCTCCTCCTCCAAGTACTCCAACTTGGACTCATACCCCACCCCGTACATCTCCTCCTCCCGGATTTGGAGCTCCTCCTCCTTGAGGAGCAGCATGCACTCAAAGAACGCGTTGTGAACGTCAAAGCACTTGACGAGCGCCTGAAGGACGCCCGTCAGCACCTCCGTTCCTCCCTCCTCTGCCTTTGACCCACTCGTCCCCACATCCGACTCCTCCGTCGCCACCTTCGCCTTCTTTTTCCTTTTCTTCGGCTTCTCAACGTCCATCTCCGCTCCGTTTCCTCTGCACTTCACCTTCGTGATCTGGCACGGCACGCATGCCTTGGACTTGCCAGTCCCCGGAGCACACTCATACCCCCGATCCACACACTGAGGGCATGCCGTGTCCTCTGTGTTGTCCCAGACCCACTTCTTCCCCTTGTCCGAGGGTCCGGCCTCCGCGCTCTGTTGCGCTCGGACCTGTTCTGCCTACAGTTGTCAGCGATGAAGGATGATGCGCGTGTTTTTACTTACCCGTTTCTTGGCCGCCTCCTCGGCCTCCTTGCAGCGGCGTTCCTTTGCTGCCTCCTCCGACTTGGACTTTATAGGTCTCCGCTTACATAACTCCATTTCGAACTCCATATTGTCCTTTGCCTAGAAGGCCTTCAGGGGTTCAGGCCTAAGAGGGGGATACTGTCATATCCCAAATCTTCGCCAAGTCCAACTCCGGTTCTCCGGTCATTCCTCCGATCTCTTCTCAACAACTCTGGCGCATTCTCACGCACTCCGTACTTCTGTTCCTCTGGACATTCTCTCTTTAGTATAGTTCCATTCTTATGCTGTTCTCCATTCTGATTTGTAATACCTCCAAATACCAGTGCTCGCTTGGCAGCACTGCTCCGGCTATGTTTCTCCCATTTCCGTTCCACTTACCAATCCCTTAGTAAACTCCGTTACTAATCCGTCTCTGCTCTCCGTATATAAACCCCTAGTTTGTTCTCTTTGTACTTTAGTCAAATATCAAATTGAGTTACCTCTCAATCAAGTCCTCATCAATCCTCTGACTCAACTCCGAGTCTCTCCTGATCCTTTCTCTTTGGATCACCCTCCGGTACTTAGATCATCCTTCATGGTTCTTTGTACAACTCCAACCTCCATAAATTCAGGACACGCGGATTCAGTAAGGGCGCAGCACATAAGCTGAAGCCAAGTCCCGTCCGACCGCATCATTCCGGAGTTCGTTCCGGAGCATCGGACTAGTCTCTAACACAAAGGCTTTGTCAGGTCCGCAGAATAGGGCATTGTCTACGTAGACTATTGCTAGAACTAGCTGTTTGTCTTTGCAATATATGAAAAGTCCAGCATCTGTTTTAAGACACTCAAATCTGAGTTCCCTCATGGATTGGTCGAGGGTATGCCACCAGGCTAATCTGGCTTGCTTAAGGCCATATATAGCATGTAAAAGTCAGAGGACTTTCTTTCCTTTTAGTTTGGATGGAGAGAACCCTTCAGGAAACTCCATATAGAGTTCCTCTTCCAGTATGCCATATAGGTAGGTGGAACGTATGTCAAGACTGGTGATATACCAGTTCTTTAAGGCCAAAAGGGTGAGCATGGCCCGCACCATTTCAAACCGTACAACTGGGGAGAATATTTGGTCAAAATCCATGCCTTCCACTTGGGAGAAGCCTTTTGTGATGAGGTGGGCTTTCTTATGGCCATCAGTTTTGATGTCAAAGACCCATCAGTTTTTGATGATCTTTCGACTGGGGGGCTTAGTGACCACTTCCCAGACCTTTCGATCTTTGAGTATTTGTAGCTCATCCTCACAAGCTTTTTGCCATAGTTTTTGTTCGTCATGTAGTAGTCGTTGAATGTCTCAATAGGACCATTCATGGTAGTTGACGTTTGTGAACTCATCTGTTGATGGTATGGTGCATTTACAAAGAAAATCAGCTAGTGCGTCTCCCCCTTCCATGGTCAACCGCTCAACATCAGATTCCAATGGAGTGGGAGAAGGAGGGAGTTGGCCAGGGATATGTGGAGAGTCAGTACCAGGGACAACCAGTGGATTGGCCTTGGGCTCAGCATGTGGGCTGGGGTTGTGCCATGTGGAGCCTTGCTCAGCATCCCAGAGCTGATCGAGGGGATGTCTTTGTTCACCATAGATATTTCTGGGCCAGAGAGAGGGCTGTCGTATGTGCTCAGAATTGTGTGGTAAAGTAGGAGGGCCCACTGGAGGGGGCTGGTGCTGTCTAGGTGGTGTTTGAAGGGGAGGTAGGGGAGGCGAAGCCACAGGACTGGCTGGATGAGGTGCAGGAGGACAAGGAGGACTGTTGGGAGTGGGTTCTGCATCAGACCAACTGTCTTCTGAGGAGGAGGATGAGGAGTCAGTGTCCTCATGGGAGTGGCATTATGTAGGAGGCTGAGGTAAAGGTTGATGTGGTTTGGCACTGGGACAGTGAGGGAATAGATGCTCATCAAAGATGGCATGTGCGGAGGTGTGAAGCACGTTGTTAGGCTTCATAAATAGGAAGTTGGTAGTGCTTCCTTCAACAACACCCAAGTAGATCATGAGCTGAGATCTGGGTTGAAGCTTCCCTTTGTGAGTCTCAGGGGCGAGATGTGCATAGGCACCACATCCGAACATGCGTAGGTGAGAAATGGAGGGTTTCTCCCCCCTGAAGTAGTTCGAGAGGGGTTTTCCAATTCAAGCGAGCATTGGCAGTGCAGTTGTACACATGTACCGCATGTAAGATTGTGAACTCCCAGTATGAGGATGGGAGGCAGGCATGTAAGCACATGGCCTGTGCCTTTTCCATCAGAGTGTGAATAAATCGCTTTGCGTGACCATTTTGCTGGTGAGTGTATGGGGTGGATTGTTGTATATTGATGCCATTGTCGTGCATATACTCTTTGAATGCCTTGGAGGTATATTCTCCTCCAGCGTCGGAATGCCAGTGTTTGATGACAGCATTATATTGAGTGTGGATAAAGGCAAAGAACTGCTTCACAGTCCTAAGGGTTTGATCCTTGGACTTGATGCAGATGACCCAACCCATGGATGTATAGTCATCATAAAAGATGACAGTGTACTTATACTTATGGTACGATTCAATCTCAAAGGTTTTTAGGTCTGAGTGTATTAACTCAAAAGGAGCGGAAGCCCGCATCTCGCTGTGAGGAAAAGGGTGATTGGGCTATTTGCCCATCTCACATCCAGGACAAATAGGTCATTTGGAAAGGATGGTAACATTGGGGAAATCCTTGAGGTGACGCTTGGTGGCCTTCAGTACCTTATTGGAGGGGTGGCCAAGCCGGCGGTGCATGAGGTCATAATCCAAAGAGGCAGTCATAGAGTGAAACACATTTGGGTGCATGGCAGGTACTTTGATCCAATACATAGTATTGCCATGACTGTGGAAAGTGAGGATTGTATGGTCCCTGCATTTGTCATAGAAGGAGATATGGGAGGGCCTGTTCTGAAGGGAGAGACAGGGATCTCTGAGCAGAGTTCCCATGGATATCAATTTAACATTGCAATCAGGCATATAGATTACCATCGATAATCACACAGATAGTCCATTAAAATTGATGATGACAGTGCTGATGCCTAAAATGCGGGCTGTGCCATTGGCGGTCTGGGAATGCATCGGTTTGTCATATGCACTGTACTCAACATAATTGGTGTGATCATGTGTGAAGTGGGATGACATGCTGGAATCCAGAAGCCATACGTCAGGTGGTGTCTTGTTCAGGTTTGCTCATTGTTTTTCTTTACCATTGTGCTTGTTACAATCATCACACATAGAGTATGGTAAGGTAGTAGAATTGTCCGATTTATCTACTACAGGCATTGTACATGACATATATACTAGTGATGTAATCTAAGGCATAAGAGCATCAGTACCTAAGTAGGACAGAGAGATGGTAGGGACTTGCCATAACACTGCATCCAACACTGCATCCTCGAAGAACCAGGAGACATAGTCATCCTGTCCTTCATCTCCGAGGCTCATGACATCATTGTCGTCGACTTCCATGCCAACGTCTCCCCAAACAGAGTTGGAGAGCACCTGGTCATCTGGGACAATGGTGATTCGAGACATCAGGGAGGGACAGATATTGTGGTTGGTGATGGGATCCAAGTTCTGCATGGTTTGAGGAGTGGGGGTGACCCCGAGACGATGTGCCAGCAATACAACACACTGGGTGTGAGGGAAGGTGGGGGGTCCATATTGGGCAGCCCCAACAGAATGTGCCAGGGCGCGAGGGTCAACAGCAGGAGAGGGGAAAGAGGTGTTGGCAGGAGATAATGTGACATCTTCCCGAAGGAAGTTTGCAAAGGCGAAAGAGGCGGCGGGAGCAGTGGTGTCGGTTGCAAAGTTGGATTCATCAGCATCATTGATATTGGTGCGATGCTTGTTGCACTTGTCTCGACCAGCACTGGATTGCTTCCCTTCTCGACACTTGGGGTGCATCTCCTTGTTGTTGCCATTGCTGTTGGTGTCCTCGTCTCCCTGTTGATGAGAGAAGGAGGGGTCTCCTTCTTTCTGCTGGACATTTGAGACCTTGTTGGCCTGTGGGCCCTGTTGTTGGTGCTGCTGCTGGCACTGCTGTTGAGAAGGCTCCGGCTTACGCTTGGAGGCATATTGCTGCCAAGCTGCGGTCATCATCTTCTCCAGTTCCTCCATGGTGGGGTTGACACCGGCAGTCATCTGTGAGGTGGTGCCACCCATAACATTGGCAGCCTTGGCATTGAGGATTTGGGTAGCGAAGTCCATGTATCTAGGGAGTTTGGTGAGAGTGAACATTGCCTTGAGGTCATCATTGATCTTGTAGTTGAGCACTTCAAGGGTGGTGAAGTGCATGTTGAGCTTGGCAAAGGCTGAAGCGGGGTGGTTGTTCTCAGGAATCATCAAGGCTAGCATGGCCTTGAACTCAGTGTAGGCGGAGGCAAGAGAGGGAATGTTGTATTGTTTCTCCAGGGCATCCCAGAGTTTCTTGGCTGTGTTAATCTGCATGAATCTGGAGGCAACATGGGCCTTGAGTTGGAGGACCATGGAGCCAAGTGCGTGATCATCAGTGTCATCAATGTTGGTGTTAGCAGGCCTGGCATGTCTCATGGGGGCTTGCCAGGCACCCTGGGATTGGAGGTATGCCTTCATCTCTTGACTCCAATGCTTGTAGTTGGTGCCATTGAGCTTGGTGATCGAGTTGAGAACAGAGGAGGACATGGTTGGTTTCTATGGGGATAGGTGTCAGTGTCTGTTTGATATGTGTAAACAATAAGGAAGGGGAGTGGCTTTGAGCCACATCAAACTGAACACCCAGAGCCCAAGAGAATGGAGGGACATAATCTCCTCATGTGCTCAGGATGGATTGACCATGCTTCCTAAGTGTGTCCGCATCAAGGGAGTGTCCGGGGGACAGTTGATGTTCCACATGTTCAAGCGTTTCCGCATCAGAATGGCATAGGTGTTCACCTAGGGCTGTGGTGGCAGAATGCCCACATAGCCATGAGCCCAGGGCTCATAACCTGTTGCAAGGAGAAAGGGTAAAACTCTAGGACTGGAACATACCTGAATGCTTAAGTGGGATTTAACATTGAATGTAGTGGTTACTGGTCAAGAGTGTTATTTGAACTCAGCTGTTGAGTTTGTGTTATATACTACAAGGAAGTTGAGTCACATGACTCATTGCTACTGCGTTATCAACAGATACCACTCTCTCTGAACATACATATCAAATCATCCTTCTCTTTTGATCCTTTTGTTCTCCAAACCCTCCAGTCCATGAAATCTGACATTCCTTCTGCCTTCCATTTCCACCTCTTGGATTGGCAATTTTCCGAAGGTATTCTGACCTACAAAGGATGAGTTTACATCCCTGCCAATGACTCCCACCACTCTATCCTTGTCCCTTGTCACGATCACGAATCTGCTGGACATCCTGGATTCCTGAAAACCTGCCAACTTGTTTCCACTGAGTTTTGGTGGCCAGGCCATGCCTCCTTTACCTGTAAATATGTTGAAGGCTGTGCTATCTGCCAGCAGAACAAGCCTCCACCCCACCACTCTCTCCAATCAAATCCTCTGCCTTTTGTTCTTTCCAGCAGGTTTCTTGCAATCTGATCATTGATCTTCCTGTCTCCTCTGGCTTTGATTTGTTGTTGGTTGTGGTCAACCATGGGCTTACTAAGGGGGTGATTCTTTGCCCCACTAAGAAAACAGTCACCGCCAAAGGAATTGCCACCCTCTTCTTTCACAAAGTCTACAAACACTTTGGACTCTATGATAAAATCATCTCTGATCATGGTCCCCAATTTGCTTCCTCCTTCACCAAAGAACTTGGAAAACTCCTCGGCTATGATCTCTCCCTCTCTACCGCCTATCATCCGCAATCTGATGGAGAAACTGAATGTATGAATCAAGAAGTTGAGACATATGTCTGCATTTTTTGTGGAAATAACCCAACTTCATGGTCAGACTCTATTTCCCACACTGAATTTGCACATAATCACTGCCCTCATTCTGTCACCAATCAATCTCCGTTCTTTCTCATGATGGAATATGAACCCCAAGCTCTTTCCTCTATTCTCCCAAAATCCTCTCTTCCCACTGTTGAAGAATGGATGAAACGCCTCACCGCCACTAGAAATGAAGCTTTTGCCTCCCATGAACTTGCTTGACAAGTTATGGCCTTCCGAACTTGAAAAAATTTCTCCCCCTTTCAAAAGAAGACAAAATTTGGCTAGAAGCATGAAACTTGAAATGCTCTATCACCAATCCAAAGTTTGCCCCAAAATGAGAAGGATCTTTTACCATTATCCAAGTCCTATCCCCAATCACCTACCAACTCTGCCTACCATCCACTTGGAAAATTCACCCCGTTTTCCATGCTTCCCTCTTATCACCCTATCGTGAAAATGACACCCACAGTCTGAACTTCCCTGCTCCCCCACCTGACCTTATAGCTGGCGAAGAAGAATATGAAATTGAAAAAATCCTATGCCACCAAGGAACCCCCTCCCATTAGTCCTTCCTGATCCAATGAAAAGAATATACTGCTGAAGAAGACTCCTGGGTTCCTGAACAGGACTTGAAATATGCAAAGTCTGCTTTCCTTGGCTATAACCGTCTCCCCTCTGTTTTCAAAAAACATCCCACTTGAACTTTTACCACCATGGCAATCATCTATCATCACTCAACTTCTTCCATCTCCATTTCTGTTTTCATCATTTCTTCTGTTTCTCCTTCCCCTCCTTTTTCCATTCCTTTTGTTGATAGACTTTCTTCTTGTCCCTCCTCTCCCATCGAAACTACAGTTGAACCTTTGCTGAAGAACAATTCCTGGCCTGCTGTTGACAACAATGACGTTCCTTAAACTACACTGGTCATCTATGCCGCCCTCCCTACCTCTGCTTTTCGCACTCAAGGTCTTCTTGATGCTGCTTGATTGGACCAAATGGTCTGACTCCTCACCAGCCCATGCATGGCTCTTTACTTCCATCACCACTTCGATTTAGAATCCCCCCTATGGAATCTATATTGCACCTATCTTCAGAACTGCAGACTCTCCACTATTCTAGCCCTTGCATCCTCTGGAGAAAGTGTCGCTTGACGTATAGACATCCTCCATCAGGTTAACTCCCAACTTGAAGGAAACCTTCTTGTTGTCCTCTTCCAACTAGAGATGCCCCGCACTGCCAAGGAAATTGATTGGTTCCATCGAGAACTAGACCAAGTTCTCCATGATATTCCTGAGGAATGCCCTTCTGAACCTACCCCTAGCAGGACCAATACTCCATCTGCATTGTCCGCCTCCATCTCCATTGAAGAACAACTGGCCAAATCATAAGTGATTGCCACTCTACAGCATCAACAATCTTCCACCACCATAGCAGAGTGGACTTACTCTGGAAGGACTCTCCCCATCACTAATGTCATGGGGATCGACCCCCAGAATGCTTGCTTCCATTGTCACCGAATTGGTCACTGAATGGCCAATTGTCCAGTCTATTGCTGTCATCATTGTTGAAATCTCACTCCTGGACATGTCACATCTCAATGTCCCTGATGTCATCATAGCCCTGTCACTGCAGTTACTTCTCCCCCTTCTTCCATGGCTTCTTCATCCTCTTCTCCTCCTCGACCTATTCCTCCACCAGTCTTCTCTGAAGCCCCTCCTCATTTCAACATTTCTCATATGCGCCCGGAAAACGCATCACCCCCTTGTCGCCATCATTGCACTTGGCATTGTACTCACCCATGGAGTAATTGTCCTCATGTCTCCACTAGATGATGATCTCATTCACCCCCTCTTCATCCCAAGGAAACATATCTCACTGATGATCATGCTGATGTTGCTGACATCTGGGATGATGAAGCTTATGCCAACATTACGGGTTTCCCCCTCTGTGGACTCTCAAGATCTATTTTGAATGTTCTTGATGATACTTCAAACATACTCCGGGGGTAATGTTACAATTCACCCCTATTCATTTCTTTTCTTGTCATCACACTTACCTTTACTTCTGCTTTTTCATTAGCGTGATTATTTCTCCTTGCATTTCCATTAGACCTACGTCATGCTGTACAGCCCGCTTGATGTCATCATTCTATTTCTGTCTCGCCTGCTGTGTATCACTAATCATTCCTTGAGATTCCTTTGCATTCCATCTGCTTAGTAACCTCCTTTTCCCTTTACTATATAAACCCTATGATACCAACAATGTACTTCATGCTTGACCTACCTGGAATAGCATCATACCTTGCATTGTCTTGTTGATCCTTTGGATTCCTTGTCTCTAATAAGTCCTTGTCCTACTTTGAGTGGACACTTCTTTGAACCCCTAGAACCCTCAACAATAATCTAGTTGTTGAATGAATCCCTTGAACCTTTGAATTTTGAACCTACCAATGATGAACATCTTGTCCTTGGAAGAATCCCTTGTCAACCAGGTCTACGCTTACCTCTACCTGGGTCAAGTGTAACAGAAAGAGTTCAAACTTGAAGGACCAGGAAAAAAGAACATTCAGATCATCCTGGGATTGAATGCCAACTGCTGTGAGCAGCAAGCAGGAGTTTTGAAGTGACTAAGAAAAAAAGCACAAGTATTACAGAACCAGCATGTCATTGTTGTATCAACAGAATCCCTGCTGATTTCGGGCCAGGGATACAAGTCAGCATTGTTCGACATTCAAAGACTTTTGTAGTTTATTACCAGTGTCATGTGTTTCCTGCTATTTGATGGTTACTCTTGCACCGAGGGCCAGATTCTGCCACATCAACCCACTTCTTTCCTTTCTTCTTACTAACTGAGCCTGAGTTCATTGCAGAGGACTTGGTATGGCCAGTACCCTCTTCTGCAGTGTCCAAGTTGTGGATGTTTTCGAGTCTCTTGAGGGAGCTTCTTGAACTGGTCATAGCCTCATCATGATCTCAGGTTGGTGCTTGATGATGATGGTCATCAACGTCATCCTCAATAGAAGATAGATTGCTGCCAACTTGAATCCCATGGAATCTGAAGCTGTTGCTGGTTGTCAAGGTTATTGTGATATGAGACCCTGGCTGAGTCATGAGTTGAGGGGACAAAGCTTGCCTTGAGACTTGGATCTCAGATGAGTATAATGTTCTGAGTTGGGGGGGAGTCACAGTAATTGGATCAGGGGGCATTTGGTGTTGTATCTGAGTCAAAAAGGATCCAGATTTTGCATCATGCAGTGAGAGACTTGCTCGCAGTCTCACCAGCATTAAAGATTGGGTTGGCCCAGCATCAGGAAGCATGGAGAAGAAGGTTTCATCATTGGCAGACTGAGCATTGCTTGGGCCTTTCAATACATGCGCCTTTGCCTGTGCACACATCTTAGCTAGAAATCCACCAGATGTACATTGTTGACCAGAGTTTATGTTGTTGGTTCATTTGGAACCAGACTTGTGGCGGCCGTTCTCATTCTTGAAGAGAAAACTAGACAAAAGAAATATGTAAAATATAGATGAAACAACAATAGACAACTTACAGGTTATAATATCGAAGTATATTGTCCTTCCAGACGTCTGGAGAATTGTCAATTTCATCAATTATCATGTAGTACAGGTCACAATAATTGTAGTCACCATCTTTCTCAGCTCATTGACTTTGTGAACTGATTGTAAAGTGACCCTGTAGTAAGATATCTAAGTGATTACAGTTATGGTTCTGAGTCTGCAGTGATGTACATGAACACTGGCATATGCAATGTGTGCATCTTCTACTTTATCCATGTCATGAAGGTTTGCATTGCATGGATGTGTGTCTTTTGGATCTTCACCGAAGCTGGTGAAGGGACTGGTGAATAGATGCCAAGCCAGCTATATGGATTATCAGTGTAAAATAAGTTGGTGATGATATAAACCAATGTAACTCACCCACACCAAGAAATGATTTTGAAATAAATCAATGGAGATGTCTTCTTCATTAAACAATTCACCATTAACTTCCCAAAAGAATGCTGGAAATACCATTGCATTCATGGGAATTTTGTCGCTTTCAAGCTTCTGGTGTATTCTAATCAAAAACATTAAAAATATGTCAGAACAAAAAATATCATGCAATATGACTTACTTTTCATGATCATCCTGTAAATCACAGAGTGCAGTGATTGGACAGAGCATGGTACATAACAAGGAGTGGTTGAGGCCTAGTTAAGACTTTGGGGTACTTGAGTAAATTGGTGGAGAGATAGCAATGGTTGGATCTTGTGCAACATAGGACCCAATCTTGTCTCTAAGATGTGCAGCATCATCAGCATGTGTAGCCTTAACAGTCTTGTTGATCTATGCTTAGAAAATAGGAGAATCATCAAAGATGAGTGCATATATGTATGCTACAAATCTTACCTTTTTAACAACACAACAACATTCTTTCTTCCTCAAAGGGTCATTGATGAGTGTTTCAAATGCTGGGGCAAACTGAGTGAGGATCTGATATGACATCTTGTTTCATTCAATCATTTGTGGAGATCTAGATGCATTGCCTATATCAGACTTGGAGTGTACAAAGGACAGTGACTCACTTTTTGGACAGATATTTCTTGCAGTCTGCTTTAGCTTGGTCACTTTCATCAAGATCACCAACCTGAGCTGCCTCCTCTTGTTGGAGATAAAGATTTATTTTGATGACTGTCTTGGCATCACTGAACATGTTATTGCAGTGTGTTACAGCACATGCACCAGCAAGATACTCCTCATAGTCACTGTCGCTGTTTGAGCCACTGTTGTTATTTGAACCAGACTCACCTTCTATAGATCCATCTTTGTCTTGTTCAAGTCTTCGACTCTGAGTCCATTTCCTGTGTTTGTATTCCATGATTTATCAGCACTCAATGAGGGCAGATAAGACCAAATACTACCTATGGCTTCACATCTTGGATGCTTTCTTTGTCCAAGCTTTGTCTTTTGAGTTGTGAGAAGATTGTTGGCTCTTGGAATTGGACCTTTTGTGACGTTTTCAGGAATGGTGAGAAGCAAGTAACTGATTAGACTCGGAACCTGCATTCCTGTCATGGTTCTGATGGAGACATTTTAAAGGACATGGTACTGGTTCATCAAGGTTGCTATCAAATCACATGATGATGATGGTGAAGAGGAAGGTATTGTTTGGACATGTATGGATGACATCCCAAATGGCAATCCGATGTAGACCCGGGTTTCTCCAAGTCAGCTATGATCTTAGTGATCATCCATCTTGATTGCAAATATATCAACTTTTTCCAATCTGAACCTATCTAAATCTGCTCTTTGATGGACAACCTTTGTTGCTTTGGCTGTGACAAGAATTTTCAGACTCAAAAAGCCCTCAAAGCCCATGAATCTCAATGTAAAAAAAGTAAAGAAGTAACTGATGCATTGTTTTCAGAGCATCACAGACAAGAGAATGCACGAAAAGTGAACAAAAAATTAAAGCGCTATCTTACACATGAGTCCAAGTCACTCCCTGAAAATCATGATGTTCCTACGATTGAGGTGATGTTTGTCTACTCAGCTCAAACATTTACTTGATCATGCTGCCATTAGAATAGGATGAGGCTACAAATGACAATGTTTCACCACCTCCTGTCATATCTGCACACTCAGGACATTGGATCCACTTACCAGCTTGCTATAATGATTACCTTCCCAATGAACTTACCGGACTTCATCAAGCACTCTGCCCTACTACCATCTCTGAGTTGACTCTTGGGCCATCCCATCTCAAACAACCATCCTTAAATACATGGCAAACAGAGCCTGACTTTATGGGCTTGTTTCATGTCTATCCATCGCAACCAAACTTCATTCCTAATATCAACACTGATGTCACTGATGCACCAATCCTAGAACAAAACTTTATGCACTGACTTGGAACACTGCTTGCTCAGAATCTAGTCTTTCCCACAGAGATATCCAATAACAACCTTTTTTCAGCATTTAGTAGTCCAACTGTGGGGCTACTAATGTGCTACCAGTATTCTGGTTCTACTGCAAAATCAGTTATTGAACTGGAGCGACTTGCAGGATCATACCTAAACAATCCACATTTTTGCACTTCGGAATTACCTTTTTCACATGAGAAGGAATGCAAATTAGTTATGATGTACCTCATGTTACGATTTTCCCCTATGATCCCTCTTTTCCCTATGTTTATGGACTCATTGTCTCCCCTAACATCTTTGCAAGACATTCGTCCTCTTTTCCCAGTTAGGTTTCTCTTATCTCTTGATTCGATACTTGTGGAACCATGCAGTATTTCTTTCCTGCATGGTATCCCCTTTTCCACGTGGTATTCCCTTTTCCACACAGTATTCCCTTTTCCGCGCGGTATTCCCTTTTCCGTGCGGTATTCCCTTTTCCGCGCGGTATTTCTCTTAATAAGTCACTTTCCCTTATTTGGACTATTTCTCCTCATCATCATTCTCTTTATATGATGACTCGTGCTCCTTTAAATCCATCTTAGTACCGCTTATACTGCGTACATAGGATTGTGCAGTATCGTACTTAGTATAAGTAGCCCTCTACCTCTACTTGTATTCCCCAGCTAGTTCTACGCAATTCAGCGTTGTTACTTAGCACATCCACGAGTCCCAAGTGTGCACATTGGGTAGTGAGACCACTTCCTCTTTGCTTTGCCCACAACAAGTCTTTGAACTACTTCGAGTGTTCGCTGTGCTATGTTCCGACACCCAGCGTTAACAAAAGAACTAGCTCTTCAACTCTATCTCTGTCCCTTGACAGAAAGATACGCCCACCATTTCCGAACAAGGACAATGACGTGGACGGACCATTCGTCCCCCTTCCGAATCCTCAGACGACATCCAAACACCGTCTGCACTCTTTGCCCTTCCAGCACCAATCCCCGCCGAAGACTGGAGAGTCCAGGAAGCCCCACCAATCCCTAG
>JBBPLF010000869.1:0-14332 GCA_038089615.1 Aureoboletus auriporus
GACTCAACAAGTGTGAGGGGGAGTCTTCCTCCGGGTGGGAAGGTGTTGACATTCCTCCTCCAAATGAAAGGTAAAGGATCGCGTGAGGAGGAAGGAAAAATGAATTGTCCGGGTGCTGATTCAAATCGTAACAGGGCCATGTCAAGGGTGCAGATAAAAATATCTTCAGGGAGGAGGGTAACCTCCTGGTTGTCAGTGGAAGTATCCACTGTGTCCTGACGAGACAGGGTGTCAGCGGGCCCCATTTGTGTTCCGGGTACTGGGGAGAAGTGGAGGTCAAAGTCTTATAGGAACAACATCCATCTTGCCTGTCTTCTGGAGAGTTTCTGTGGTTCCTTGAAGTATGCAAGGTTTTTATGGTTGGTGATGACCATTACAGGGAGTCCTGTTCCCTGTAGATAATGTTTCCATTCTTCCAGGGCATGAATAACCCCCAGGAGTTCCCGGTCGTAAATGTCATAATTTCGTTCTGCAGGTGATAGAGTTTTGGAGAGGTAAGCGCAAAGGTGTAGATCTCCATTGCTATCGCTTTGCATGAGGACAGCTCCTATAGCTGTTAAGGAGGCATTGGTCATGACAGTGAAAGGTTTGGTAACATCGGGCATTTGGAGGACCGGTTTCTGGGTGAAGGTTTGTTTGATGGCTAGGAAGGCTTCTTCACACTCTTTCATCCAATCCCACTTCACTCCTTTTCTGGTTAAGTCATGTAATGGTTTTGCTTTGGTGGAGAAGTTGGATATGAATTTTCGATAAAAGTTGCAGAATCCGATAAATGATCAGACTGCTTTGACTGATTTTGGTGCTTGCCATTTGTTTATTGCATTCAGTTTGACGGGATCCATCTGAATTCGATCGGCTCTGATAATCATCCCCAGGTATTCTACAGTACCTCTGCTTTGTCAAAGAAGCATTTCTTCAACTTTAGGGATAGTTTATGCTCTTGGAGTCTTTGGAGGACTCGACGGGTCCGTTCTTGGTGTACTATTGGGTCACTGGAATGGATGAGAATGTCGTCCATGTAGATGATTAACCATCCTTCAGCGAGGAGATCTGCGAAGGTGTGGTTCATCAACGCTTGGAACGTTGCTGGGAAGTTGCACATGCCGAAGAACATTACAATTGGTTTGAATAGTCCCATAGGTGTTATAAACGCGGCTTTCCATCTGTCCTGTGGTTTGATAAGGATGTTGTTGTATCCCCATCGAATGTCCATTTTGGTAAAAATGGACGATCCTTTGAGTTGGTCGATAAGATCGGAGATGAGGGGAAGTGGGTAAGCGTTCTTAATGGTATGGGAGTTGAGGTATCAATAGTCCTGGCATGGACGTACAGATCCATCCTTCTTTGGTATGAAGAAGAACGGGGATGCTTGTGGGGATTTGGATGGGATGATTTTTCCGGATTTCAGATGTTCTTCGATGAAATTCTTACAGCTTCCTTTTCCTTGGGGTTCAGAGGATACACTTTGGCCACCTTTGGTACGAAAGTTGAGTCGAGGTCTACTCCATGGTCAAATGGTCGGGATGGTGGTAACTTGTCTCCTTCCCGTTCAACGAAAACATCAGCAAAGTCCTCATATTCTGATGGGAGTGTTTCTTCTTTCGGTTTTTCTTGGGATGCAAGTTCAGTGGCGATCGTGGTTTTTCTGAGGGCCTCTATCCTCTTGTCCATTCTCTTTCTCCACATCTTGGCTACCTTCTCGTCTGGATCCAATTCCAGGTATCGGACAAGGTATCTTTGGCATACTGCCTTTAGGGAGTCATGTCATGGAGTTTTCGGTTTGTCAGGTAGGGCGACTTCTCCCGTGGTCCAGTTTATCGAGGGGTTGATTTCTCAGAGCCAAGTGATGCCGAGAATTAGGTTTTCTTTTCCGCAGTTGATGACAAGGAATTCTCTCTTCTCATTTACTTCTCCGATCCGAATGGTAAGGGTCACCTTGTAGCAGATGATCCCTCCTATGTTCGGAGATCCATTGGCATTTTGTGCCTTCTTTGGTTTATCCAGTCGGATTTGTTTGTAGCCTTTCTTCTTCACTAGATCGCGATCTATGAAGTCTCTGCTTGCTCCGCAGTCGATGAGGGCAAAAGTGTCAACGATTTGATCATTCTCTTGTTCGAACAGTGAAATAGGGATTCGCATTGATTCACTGTTTGGATCAGACAAGAACACTGGTGCTATTACTTCGGGATTGGAGAGCGTCAACCCTTTCCTCCTGTCTAAAAATCCTTCTTTGGGATTTCTTCTTCTTCAACCCGGGTTGTGGCAACGGTTTCTGGCTTGTTGATATCATAGAGGATGTCAAGTGTGCGTACAAGTTTCTCTTCAGTGACTCCCCTTTCTTTTATGGTTTCCTGATATTCTTCGAACTTGGTCTTCCTGACCTGTTCCTTTCTAGCGGGGTTCCTCTGCGGGCGAGGAGGGGCCCAGTTGTTGCTCTTTCCTTGTCCTTCTGGACATTTGTCTCGGGGATGTTTCTTTGAGTGGCATCCTATCTGGTGGCATATGAAACACTTGTTGTTCTTCATGTGTTCTGCCCTCTCTACCGGTGAAAGCTGGGTGTAGTTGATGTGAATGGCGTCAACGTCCATGGCGTTAGGGTCTCTGGTAGATCTTCCTTTGCTCTGGAATTCTACTCTTTGCCCCTTTTGCAGATCCTCAATCCTTTTGTTCTGAGCATGGAATACTCCGGCGAGTCTAAGCCATTCGGAGAGTTTGTCAGGGATGGGATTGATGGAGAGGATCTTCGTGGAGATGTCGGGGTCCAGTCCTTTCATGAGGTAGTTTATCTTGGTAAGTTCATCGTCTATTCCTGCTATGGCCTCCACGGCCTGGAAGGCAGTGATGTAGTTGGTTTATCCAGCATTGCTCTTCCTTATCTGTACTAATTTGTCCAATTGGTCCCTGGCTTGGTTCTTGTAGTCGAAGGGGAAGAAGGTTTTCTCGAATAACTCCATGAGCTTGGCAAAGGTGAGATCTTTTATGGTGTTGTTGGCAAGCTGCATATAGATGGATTCTGAGAAAGCGCTTCCTCAACCCTTGCTCATTTTTACGAGGGCGGTTAGGACCTTTGCATTTTCGTTGTAGAACTTTTGGTTCATATTGAAGTAGGCAGTCATGGCCATCTTCCAATGTATAGCATCCTTTGGATCTCCCGAGAAATCTGCTGGGAGTCTGGCTTTGAGTTCTATGTCTTTGCTTCCATGGTCTGACATTTCTATGTCAAAGTGGGGTTCTTCGGGTGGTGGGGGTGGCGGTTGTCTAGGGATTGGTGATGCCTCTTGTATTCTCCAGTCCTCAGTGGGGATTGGTGCTGGGAGTGCGAAGAGTGAGGTTGGTGTAGGAGTGTCGTCTGATGAATCAGAAGGAGGATGTATGGTCCATCCTTGTCGAGATCCTTGTCTGGAAATGGTGGGCGTATCTTTCTGTCAAGGGACAGAGATGAGGTTGAAGAGCTAGTTCTTTTGTTAATGCTGGGCGTCGGAACGTAGCACAGTGAACACTTGAAGTAGTTCGAAGACTTGTTGTGTGCAGAGCAAAGATAAGAGATGTCTCACTACCCAATGCACACACTTGGGACTCGTGGATGTGCTAAGTAACAATGCTGGATTGCATAGAACTAGCTGGGGAAATACAGGCGAAGTTTGGTAGCTACTTATATGATGTATAATACTGCGCAATCCAGTGAGCGCAGTAAGGGCTATGGAACTGCACACTGCATAAGGCTATGTGCGCAGTAGGGGCTATGTATCAATGGTTAAAGGAGCACGAGTCACCATATAAGGAGAATGGTGATGAGGAGAGGTTTAGTCCATTTATGTAGGAAAAGGTAAAGCGTGACTCATCAAGTAAAGCATGACTTAACAAGTGAAGCGTGACTCAACAAGTGAAGCATGACTCAACAAGTGAGGCAGGAAGACGAAGAAACCTAATAGGGAGAAGAAGATAGGTGTCTAGCGAAGACATGAGGAGAAACAATGAGTCCATAGACATAAGGAAAAGAGGGGTTATAAGGGAAAATCGTAACATGTAGTGGATGCAATAAACACGGAGAACTCCTGGTTGGACATCCTGGAAGGGCAAACACTAGACTCAAGGAATGCGATAATTTGTTTGAGCCGAGCGTCCCGCTGGATGCCTTTCAGAGAACATGGGATAGAAGGGGTCTCAACGACGCTATCAGATTGGGAGAGCAAATGGGGATCCATAGATAGCGCAAGTGACTCAACTGCCAAATACAGGTGATCATACGAGCACAAGCACAAAAAGGAAGCCAGTCCAGTAGTGCACTCATGAGGATGGTCCGGAAGGACAAGCTGAGCTGGGAAATAGGACTGATCATTTAGCAATTGCATGGAGAAGGAATAGGATTTGTCAAGCCAATCCTCTATGTCATCACGTTCCAGTGTATCCTCCTCAGTAGGAGGGTGGCGTGATAATCTGTCTGCACCCATATGATGATCCACAGAGACATGGACAAGATGAAAATGGAAAAGAAGGATACCCGCAATCCAACAATTTATGGTTGTGTTTGGTTGAAGGTCAAGGTTGTTGATCATACCCTTAACATACTTGGCGTTCATTTCGACTGTAAAGTTAGCGATGTTGAAAATAAAAATATGAACAGTGTGGAGTGCGCAAAATAATCCATAAAGCTTGAGTTTTGCCTGGGAATAGTGACTCTCAACTTCATTAAGTGTAATAGAGCCAAAACGGTTTGGATAGCATTTGCTGTCCTCCCTGTCCTGGGAAAGAATGAAACCAATAGCAATGTAAGATGTATCCACAGCAAGTACCACTTCTCAACCACACTCATAGTCAAGATGACACAAAGTGGGTGATTCGAGTATCGCATCTTTAAGATGCTGCATGGCTTCCTGCTGGGCTGTGCCCCATGAAAAAGGAATGCCTTTCTGCGTTAAATCAACAAGCAGTCTGGCAATTGATGCATAACCTTTAATGAAAATGCGTAACACACCACATGTCCCGAGAAACCCGCAGACCTGGCTAAGCGTAGTGCATTCAGGCCAGTCATGAATTTTCTGGACCTTCGGATCTGGGGGAATGCGACTTTCGAAGGTACATTTATGACCAACAACAATCGCGTCTGGAGTGGTGAGGACGAACTTCTTGGCTGAGACAGTTGCACTGACATTCTCGAGACGCTGTAAAATGCGATTAATGACTACAAGGTGATTCCATATAAACCATCAAATCCCAGAGTTTTCCAGGATCATCTCATAGGAATCATCCTCATGTTGATAGCGGGAAGTACCAGATTTGATGGGAAGGTTGTCGATAAATGGCATAGTATGGTCAGGTATTTCATCTTGAAGGACGAAGGCTATGTCAGCCTGGTAGATCTGCACCGCATTCGTATATCCCATAGGGACAGTGGTTAAGCGATGAGGTCCAAGAGGAGTGGAAAAGGAGGTCATGTCGTGGGAGTCGACATATAATGGTCACTGATCATAGCCAGCAAAAAGATCCATCATGCTATAGACTGTGTAACCCGCAAAGGATTCCGCAAAGTGCTTGATGAACAGAGGTACAGATATGTTGTGGATAGTAACAGTGTTTAGGGGTTGGAGGTTGTGTATGAGACAGAAAGTCTTGCCATCCTATTTGAGAACATAAAACCAGTGGGATCAATATGCAGCAGTTGAGGGTTCATAGACACCCGATGCAATGTGATCTTTGATGATTTGAATCACCTCCTTCTGGATAGAAGGCAGGACTGGAATGTTGCAAAGTACCCAAGGAGTATGAGGTACAGTCGGAATCTTCACTGCTGGAAAATAACCCTCATCAAACCACCCACACTCAGTAGGGAACCAAGTGAACACCATCTCATGAACATGCACTAGCCAGCGAACGAGTTTAAGTTCATCTGGCCAAAGCCATTGAGCAGGATTGAGGTCGAGCACATCCATGCACTCTTGGGTAAAGCGTATTCCTGGAATAAAATTGGGAGGGTGAGTAGGCAAAGGCGGTAATCCACCTAACAGTTCAGCTGGTAAGCTGCACACAACATGGAACTCTTCTGTAACCAGAGCAGAAACAGAGCGAACCTTCTTGGCAACAGGCTTATACACGAACACATCGTGAATACGAAAATAATGACGTGAGGTATCAAACTCATAAGTCGACCACAATGCAGTAAGATTAGTATGAGAAAGGACGGATTGAGTGGAGGAGAGAAATGGATATAAGGGGGAAGACATAGGAGAAAGCATAAAAAGTAAATGTGAAGAAGTAAGGGAAGCTTGAGTCACCAAAGAAACGGAAACAGAATTGGAAGTAATGGGTTGTGAAGAATCCGTAGCAGTCTCTGAAGGCGAAGACCGCTGTAGAGAGCCATAAGTCTCTACTCTCGCATATCGTCTAATCGTCACCTGGGTCGTTCTCCATCCTTATCCTTATCCCTTTCCTAACGTTTTCACCTTCTACCGCGGCCGTCTAAAGTCATTTCCGCACTCTCTCGCATCAACTCGCACCGATCCGAATGAAATCCGCATAGTCCGCGTTCCGCATCTGCACTCGGGTTCCATCGCTGGTAAGTCTTTTTGTTCGCGTTGCGTTTATGACTCGTTGTATCAAGTCGTATCCCGTCCTAACGACTTGAATTACCTTATCAAATACTTTATTTACATATTTAGTCGTCTCCATACCTTCGACAGGTATTGCGATGCATGTACCTTACTTGTTTCAGTCTAGGGTATGCCCAGACTATAAAAGACTGTACTTAGACAGTTGAAATTCATCTTTTTTTGTCCTTCCATCTATCGTTCCCTTCAATCGTCAACCGTCTTAAGGGCTTCCGCATAAGTCCTCATCGTCCTTATAGCTTTTCACTTTCGTGTTCTTCGCGTTACACTGTGCATCCCGCGGATCCGCCGTAGACTTTCAGCGGAACACTCCGGAAAGTCTCGGGTTCGTCATTAAGGCTCTTCCCCGGTTGAAGGGTCTTGGCCAGTTGTCCCTCTTTTTATTCCTCTTGCGTATCCCTTTAGGGACGAACATATCGCTCCCTTCTTACCACCCACAGCAGCTATCCAAGGTTTTGTGACTCATATTCCTGAGATCCAGAGCCTTGTTCTTCTCTTCACCGCTCTGCAACAAGATAATGCAGGAAAGGATATTTGGATAAAAATGCTTGCATACTGGGAAATGTAATGGAATCTCCCCACTGTGAAGGCAGATCATCAAGATCTAAAAACCCAGTTCAACAATGCTTTAGTGGTTGTTGCAATGCAAACCACAATGGCAACGTGGACATCCGTTAGTCCACGCACGGGTCAGCATCTTGAATTCTTTACTGTTATTGGGATCGCATAGGGTGATGGTTTGACTGCTGTCTGGAAACTCCTCAGTGGTTACAGACATAAGGCAATGAAAAGGACGGCCTAGGAGTAAATCAAAATTAGCACAATCAACTACTTATACCTGAAGCAAGACTTCTCCAGGCCCGAAGGACAAGGATAAGTTCTCCAGGACACCAAGTGTCAAATCAGTACTAGTGTTAGCAGATGTCATATGCATATGGTGATCAGAGCGGATAGGTGTCCCGAGTTGTTCCCAAACCCACTTGGGTATGGCAATAATCTCGGAACCACTGTCCAGAATGCAAGTGAGGGTATGTTTGGTGCCTACTACCTGGCCATCAAGACAGTGCAGGGGTAGACTGTGATGCGTGACAATTAAACCATCATCCAAGCACAACACATGATCACCGAATTCACAATCAACCTTGCCCGGATTGCAACCAGATAATTCATTCACCTGGACAGTATTAGTATCAGACGAAGATGAGTTGGAAATGTGTTTGGTAGTAGTCAGGTCACGGAATTGCTTCCTAAACTCTGGAGCAATTGCAAAGAGGTCTTTCACTGCTATTGGAACAGTGGACTCTAGCACCACATCGAGGACACGCTTTGGAGGGGTATCATCCTCAAGAGGAAAGGAATACCTGTATTGTCTGAGGGGGGAAGTGTTTTGGTTAGCAATAGGAATGCACAGAGAAATGTTACTTGAAGATGTGGAAGCGGGTATAAATCCGCTGCGATCCACACTCTTCTCATGTACACAGGAGGAAAGAGGTGATGTAGGAGGCCTAATGGAACCCACAGGGACCAAAGTGTGAGCATCCAGAACTTCAGGAGAGACGATTGACTCTAACTCCCCTGAGACTATAGCAGAACATGAATCTGGTTTGGTAGCGGGCTTCTTGGGCAGTACAGCTATGCTGTCAAAACAAACGTGCTTCCTGCATTGCTGACCTTCCTTCGTAGCTTGGAAGGTGGCCCATGCTTGAGTGATAAAAGGCTGAAAATCTGGATCAGCTACATCAGGAGAATCGGGTACTTGTATGTCTGCAATGGAATTTGCCAATGCGACGGGTTCAAATTCGATGAGAGCATCAATAGGTGCATCTGCTACTGACCAAATGCTGGAGGTCATATGCACATGTATATCCCTAGAAAAGGTATTGACCGAACTCGAAGAGCTCGTGTTAGTAGGAACCATTACAGAAGATGAAGAAGCGGATGATGCGCTTGCCCCCAAACAATCCAAGCAATCCTTAAGACAATGCGCACCCGGCACTCTAGGAATGTGAGAACCATCAGGCATATACAGCTGGTGATCAGTTCCATGGATAGCGCGCAACATGCAAATATACTCGTCAACGTGAGGGCAACTGTTTACAAAGTGGGCAGGATCACCACAGAAGGCACATTTCGGGTTGCTTCCTTGCTGTATAGTATTGGTGAACTCAGCCTTGACATTCCCACCCCCTTGTCATGAAACTGGTCGTTGAGGAGTGGGAGTATGTTGTTGAGGGAACTGAGGGTAATGTTGCGGTGAAGGTGTCGAAAATGGCGCTGCAGATGGAACCACATTGCGCAATGCTGATCCTGTCAAAAGAAACTTAGCCACTTCAATAATATCAGCGATTGGGTATGGGTCATCAGGATGAATATCCAGTTTGACAATAGCCAACCGATGATGGATCCAATTCTCAACATCTTGCAGAAAACCCGCAAGGAACATGAAATCATGTTCTGTCTTGGATAGCTTGTTCTTGGCAATGAGCACGGCAGAGATTTTGGTAAACTTCCGCCGATACTCTCCCAGTTCATCTTGACTATGCATAGATTTCTTTTTGTAATCCTGTATAAGGTATTGTAGGTCAGCACGGCAATAGCAATTATCACCTTCGCATCCAGGATAGAGATCCTTGACTGCGGTGACAAACACGGCCCATGCGGGCAGATTAGCGTGAGCGCTGGGTAGGGTTTCCCAAACCTCGGCTTCGTCTAAATCTGCATATCGGATAGCGGCCTTAATCTGCTGTTCTTCGTTAAGACCAGCCTGCGTTCCTAAAAACTTGATGTCTTCTAGGTAACGGGGTAGTTGAGATGGTGTTTTCCCATCAAATTTGGGAGCATTCTGGGTTCCCTGAAGGGGCATCTGAAAAGCATTCACATTTGCCATGACGATAACAGGAGGGTTTGACACAGGAGAATTAGGAGGAGAAAGGGATATTGGCGAAACAGATAACGGAGTTATAGGATGAGTAGCCGCTAATTGAGGGGACGAGCGGAACAAATAAGAAAGATTCAGAGAAGATGCAGATGAAGCTGGAGACGGGGTTAGAGGTGATAGCGGAGAAGGTATTGGGAAGGGCGAAGATGATCGCAAAGAGAGAGGGGAATCCGGTAAGGGAGGAAGAGAATCAAGGCGAGGTGATGAATGGATAAACGCCCCTGGTAACTCTGGTGAGGCGAAATGGGAGTAACTGGTTGGTTGGTAACCTGGCGATGTATGGATACCGGGTTGCGAAGGCGAGTTGGTATGCATTTCAGACCTGTCAACGGATGACAAGTGGGGCGCGTCTGACGGCTTTGACAAATCTGATGATAGATGGTGTGACACGTCTGACAGATTTGACAGATCGGATGATAGGTGAAGTGACAAGGATCTGTCAATGTCAGCTAGTTGCAATGCGACGGGATAAAAAAAATCGGAATCCTCGGAGAGGTTAAGATTGCGGAATTGCGCAAGTAGGTTTTCTAGCTCGACCCTTTGGGGGTTCGGGCATAGTGTCCTTCTATTAGGTTCCTCTGGATCCCTCGCGGTGGGCTCCAGTTGAAGAGAAGTACAAGGCTCTGAATCTCAGGAATATGAGTCACAAAACCTCGGATAGCTGCTGTGGGTGGTAAGAAGGGAACGATATGTTTGTCCCTAAAGGGATACGCAAGAGGAATAAAAAGAGGGACAACTGGCCAAGACCCTTCAACCAGGAAAGAGCCTTTATGACGAACCCGAGACTTTCTGAAGTGTTCCGCTAAAAGTCTACGGCGGATCCGTGGAATGTGCAGTGTAACGCGAAGAACGCGAAAGTGGAAAACTATAAGGACAATGAGAACTTGTGTGGAAGCCCTTAAAGACAGTTGACGATTGAAGGGAACAATAGATGGAAGGACAAAAAAAGATGAATTTCAACTATCTAAGTACAGTCTTTTATAGTCTGGGCATACCCTAGACTGAAACAAGTAAGGTACATGCGTCACAATACCTGTTGAAGGTATGGAGACGACTAAATATATGAATAAAGTATTTGATAAGGTAATTCAATTTGTTAGGACGTGATACAACTTGATACAACGAGTCATAAACGCAACGCGAACAAAAGACTTACCAGCAATGGAACCTGAGTGTGGATGCGGAACGCGGACTATGCAGATTTTGTTTGGATCGGTGTGAGTTGATGCGAGAGAGTGCGGAAATGACTTTAGATGGCCGTGGTAGAAGGTGAAAATGTTAGGAAAGGGATAAGGATAAGGATGGAGAACGACCCAGGTGGCGATTAGACAGTATGCGAGAGTAGAGACTTATGGCTCTCTACAGCAGGGTTCATATCCCATCATTAGGTAAAATGGGGATTGTTGGGTGACGGAGTGAGGGCGGTGATTGTGGGTGAATTTGGTGTGGGAGAAAGATTTGGACCAAGAAGTTGGGTTATTTCTGTTGAAGTGGCTACATACTACAGGAGTAGAATAGACCTGAGGGAGGAAGTACTAGCTCACCGGTTCTGGTAGACGTTTAGATAAGTGGCATGATGTGATAACTGGACAAGTAGTTATTAGAACTCAGACACTGAGTTCAAATGTATATACTACAGGTTTGCTTATGTTATACTTACTATATGCGGTAACCTAATGTACTACAGTACTTTTAGTATATATGTTGAACAGTAATAGATATGTATTCAACACTCCCCCTTGCTAAGCAGCTACTCCGAGCGCATAAGCAAATACAGTACTATGACTGTGGTTTGTCATAGAACTCAAGGCCTAATTGTTTTCGGCACTGAGTGAGCGCATCCAAACCAAGATTCTTGGTAAATATATCGGCAAGGTTTTTGGTACCCTTGATGTAAAAGATCTAAATGAGGCCTTCCTTGACATAGTCGTGGATGCCATGCCATCAAAGATCGATGTGTTTGGAGTGGCTTTCAGTAACCAGGTTTTCAGCCATGAATATGGAACCCTGGTTGTCACCACAGATTGGAATATGGGTCATTGAATAACCCAGCTCTTCCATGATAGTGCGAATCCAAATGACTTGCTTGCTACAATCAGATAGCGCAACATATTCAGCCTCAGTGGATGAGTATGCCACACAAGATTGTTGGCGAGATTGCCAGCTGAAGATGCAGCCTGCTAGTTTAATAAACCAGCCTATTTGCAAGCGTCTAGTGTTCAGATCTGATGCCCAATCAGAATCAGTATAAGCGATTAGGCCAGCCTTAGTGGATCCATCAAATACAAGGGAGTAGTATTTAGTCCCAAGTAGATAGTGGCATATATAGAATGTGCGATCAAGATGATCCTTAGAGAGCTTAGCAGCATGCTTTGAGAGGGTGATCACTGCAAATGCTATATCAGGACAAGTCCCAAGCATAAGGTACAGGAGTGACCCGATCACTTCTTGGAAAAGCAATCTGATTTTGGTATCTACGACACCTTTGTGAGCCTTCAGGTAATAACCATGAGGGAGAGGGGTAGGAGCCACACGAGCATTGGTAAGATCAAATCTTTGTAGGATTTTCTCTAAGTAGACGCATTGATCAATGAAGATCTTGCTGCCATCTTGTTGGATGTTCATGTGTAGGAACTTCTTTGCAGGACCTAAGTCTCTGCAATCCCAGCGCTCCATAAAAGCAGTTTTGATCTCTTTGACGGTCTCAACGTTTGGGCTGCAAAACAGCACATCATCAACATAGATGATCGCTACAACAATAGAGGTCCCATTCTTCTTGTATAAGAAGATTCCAGCTTCAGACTTCAGATGCGTGAATCCAAGATCTTTCATGTACTCATTGAGAGTCTCCCACCAGGCAAGTCCGGCTTGTTTAAGGCCATATAGGGCACATTGTAAACAGAGCACTTTATGCTCTTGCCCCTTGACTACAAAGCCATTGGGTTGCTTCATGTAGATCTCTTCGTCTAGCTTGCCATATAAATAGGCACTTCGTACATTGAGTCCCTCAATATGCCAGTTCTCAAGGGAGGCCAGTGCAAGCATTAAGCACACCATCTCAAATCTTACGACAGGGGAGAATATATGATCAAAGTCAATATCTTCGACTTGAGAGAAGCCTTTCACTACAAGGCAGGTGTGTTTGTGGCCATCGGGTTTGACTTCAAATACCTAGTGATTGCTAATAACTTTGCGGCCTTTGGCACATCGACTAGCTTAAACACTTTCCGCTGCTTGAGCATGTTGAGCTCAGTCTCACACGGAGCTCTCCATTCCTTTTGTTGGTCTGGAGGTAGGGTAGATATATCCCTTAGAGTCCATTCGCGGTATGGTTTAGTTTCTGCAGAAACCGCGGGTAATGCCTTTGATAATAAAAATGTGGCCAACCCAGATCCCCCCTCATGACATAGTCGTTTGACGTCATCCTCACTTTTAGCAGTGGGATTAGAGGGGATGGGTGTGTCGGGAAATTGGCCAGGAACCTGCTGTTGAGACGAAGGGCAGCAATCCTCACCCTCAATGTCTCAGACTTGGTCGACTGGATGATGGTCATCATATATATTATCTGGTTTGATAGGAATTTTGCGCTTGTGGCCAGATTGGGGCAGAGCAGCAGGAACAGCAGGTGGTGGAGGGCGATGCTTCTTAGGAGCTGGAGGCTGCCTAGGAGCAAGGGCTGTCGGGGGCATTATAGGACACAATGGTCCAGGACTGGGAATGGAAGGTGAAGATTGACCTGACTCAGATTGAGGGTTGTCTTGAGCAGTCACAGGAGGCAGGACCAGTGAAGCGGATGGTTCTTCTCCAGATGATTCTTGGAGAGTGTGTTTCGGCTTAGGGGCCAATCCCTTGCACTTTGGGAACTGTGCTTCCTCAAAAGAAGCTTGCACAGAGGTAAATAGGACATTGTTGGGTGATCGCATGAAGAGGTAGTTAGTGTCATATCCCGGTTTTCTCCAAGTCCAACTCCGGTCACTATGACACAACTCCGGTGCAATCTTGCACACTCAGGTATCTCAGTTCCCCAGACTTCCATTTTGTACCTTTACATTCTTGCCTCGTCACATTCCATTTCACTTCTGACATTTGTTCCATCCTTGTCTGTCATTACTTACATCTCCGTCTCCGTCGGTCAATACTTACATCTCCATCTCTGTCGGTCACTACTTACCTCTGTCTCCATCAGATACCCTACTTACATTTCCGTCCCCGTCAGTCACCCTGAAACACCTCCACCCTCCATATATAAGTTCCTTTGTACTGTAGTTGTAACTCCAGTCAAATATTGAATTGAACATCGAATCAAACTACCTTCTTCTCCTTGCTCTGACCTCCCGGTCTCTGTACGACCTCTGTCTTCGTCTCCTCCTTGACTTCCAGGTTCAGTAAGGGCACGGCACATAAGCTGAAGCCAAGTCCCACCGAGACTCCACTCTGGACTTCACCGGAATTATGTCCGTTCCCAACGTTCTAACAGTATATTCGACTCTTACTTGCTAGAACCTGACGTCCATGAACACTCGTGCTCGTACCAGAGCAGGTACCAATGTTGTCCCCGCCCTATCCCCTCATTACAACCCCCTGTCCATATTTGGGAGCAACTGCCAAGGCCCCAAGTCCACTAACAACTTGCATGGGTTCTCTGTGCGACCCGCACCCTCCGTCTCCCAAGGTTACCCTGAATCCCCAACTCCTGGAGTGTGGATAGTCTCTGCCCAGCTCGGAGGTGGTGATGGTGAGACAGCCAGTCATCACTCGAGCCAACGAGAGGCTACTTTCTGTACTCCAG
>JBBPLF010000870.1:0-14329 GCA_038089615.1 Aureoboletus auriporus
CACGTCGAACATCGAATTCTTCACTTTCCCCTCTGCTGTTACGCGCGTCGTCTCCGGGTCTTGGGACAATACCGTGCGGATTTGGGATGCCGAGACAGGGTCTGTCGCCGCTGGGCCTTTCGAAGGACACACTTCTGTTGTCAAGTCAGTGGGATTTTCACCAGACGGAAAGCGCGTCGTCTCTGGGTCTTACGACAATACAGTGCGGATTTGGGACGCAGAGTCAGGATCTGTCGTCGCTGTGCCTTTCAAGGGACACAGTCATTGGGTCACATCGGTCGGGTTTTCACCAGATGGAAAGCGCGTCGTCTCCGGGTCTGCAGACCATACGGTGGTGATTTGGGATGCCGAAACAGGGTCTGTCGTCGCTGGACCTTTCATCGGACACAGTGGTCGGGTCACATCAGTCGCGTTTTCACCCAATGGAAAGCGCGTCGTCTCCGGATCTCAAGACAATACGGTGCGGATTTGGGAGGCCCCGACTGGGTTTAATCCATGTACATTGCAGCTCCACGACGATGGGTGGTTACGCAGTACAACTGCTCCCCTCATCCTTTGGATACCACACTACTACCCGAGGTCCGCTCTTCGGTTACCTTCAGAACACATGGTTATCCCTATCCCTCCTCGAACCGGTCAGCAACAGATACGCTTGGATCTAAGTTCTTTTGTGCATGGGGAACAGTGGGTAGAATGCTTCGATGGCACACTCACCTGACTGGTACGATGTACAGTACTATGTTTGTATCTTTATGACGTCTTGCGCTATTGATCATAAGACGACAAGAACATCATCGAATCATACATACTGTTTTCGGCGGAGCTTTTATATCCCTTGGCAAACTTCTACTATGTGGTTACTTTTTTTTTTCGCTCCTCCGACAGTTTTATGTTTCACTCCCAGTTGCCCTGTACGGCACGAGAACTCTCTAGGGTGATATGCATAACATTTCCCATAATCGCAAGAAGCAACGGTTCACGACGTTTTCCCCTGATTGATGGCGACCGCTTTCCTAGCAAAGTCCAAAGTGGCCATGCCAACTACGTGCACGTCTTTTCGACAGTCCAAGGTTCTTCAAGTTCTCGTATCTCAGGTCGCAATCATACACCGAGACCAACAGCGTCTTAATGTTGGTGGCGACGTTGATGATCTGGCATGCACTAAAAATGATGACTATCTTGACCAAGGGCGAGCATATATGTGCACGCTAGGTACGCATGCAGGGATCAAGCTGGTGGAGGAAGGATCGACGATTTCTAGGTGGACATACGATCGGATGGATGAATTATCCTTGTGCTGTGACATGTGAGGCCTCGCGATGACTCAGAAAACTCATCTGTCGGCGATAGACTGACGACACGTCATTCAAGTCAGAGTCGTGGGTGGTACCCAGTGTGCCAGTGAGGGATAGGACGGACGATGCATCGTGGGGTTTGGCGAGCACCCACACAAATGATCTACACAAACCGTAAAATACCTCACGCACTAAACGACAGCGTACTCTCGCGTATCCTTAGACGCACACTCCGATCCGACAACCACTCGAACCTCACCCACTCGAGCGTCCCCGCGATCGTCATATTCGCTACCGTCCCCCACCAAAAAAAAATCAGCACAACCTAAATCACCCAAGCACACACTCACCGTCTTCCCCGACGTGAAACGGAAAGGATTTGAACGGCCGAGACCCCATCTCCCCTTGCCTCGGCGGCCTCCCAGGATGTAACAACGCGCTCGCCAAAAACCCGGCGCCCACTTTCCACACGCGCACGACACCTTCTTGGAGCGAAACCGTCACGAGTCGACGGCCGTCGGGCGAAAAGGCGCACGCGGTAGGTGGGTGGGTGTGGCCCTCGAGTACGTACAACTGTGTCGCCGATTTGAGGTCGTACATGATAAAGGCCCCTTCGGCAGTGCCTACCGCGAGACGTTGTGTGGGAGTGTGAAAGTCGACCGTCGGGAACCTGTTCGTGGGGGTGTGAGTGAGGGAAAAGAGAAATGTATGGAGACGTACGTTTTCACGACATGCCCAATGATTTCGGTTGCCGTATCGAGCACCGCGTCTCGGCTCGAGGTCGCATTCGGATCAAGCGACTTCACTACCGCTTCCATCAGTCTCGGCAAGTTTGGGTACAATATCAGCGGGCGCTATGGACGTGCATCGTGTCAACACACGCCCCCATGACCAAAAAACATACATTTACCTTGCGTATCATAAACGCCACCAATTGCATCACGCTCTTGCGCTCTGCCACCGACCTTGGATTTAAAATATCAAGCGTCAACACCGTCATAAACAACACCGTATGTTGTGTCGCGATATGCAACACCGCCGAGCGTGCCTGTGGCCCCACGTTTTGAACGGAAATTTGCTCCTTGCGCATGCTTGTCGCGAGCGCAAAGAGCGCCCGCAGGAGGGCCATGCTGTCGATGTAGTGCTGCCAGATATAGAACCCTTTGGAACAGAGATCGATGGCGAGAGTGCGGTGATTCGAGGCGTCGTCGTTGAGGTACAACGAAATTGATTTGGAAATGTCGACGAGGGCGCTGGGTAGGGAATGTTAACACGGCGAACGAGAATGGGGGAGCTGCGCACCTCGTTGAGAGGAGACTGTATTTTTCAACAGCCATGTAACCGCAGAGAAAGAGCGCGAGCCCAGCTTGCTTTGATTCTTGATCTGCACAAGGTTGCAGACAAGGTACTTTATCGGAAAAAAGTCAGTAAGAGGACAGAGGACACGAAGCGTCCACTGACGGTATTGTTGCCAAGCGTCTACGAGCGCAACACTTTCCTCGTCGCAAAGCTTGACGACGCCTGCATCAAACAAGAGCCTCGCTGCATTGCGCAGTTCGTCTGTACTCGCGTTTCAGTATGATTTCGATCAACCGAAATGTAACGTACTCGACGCATCCAGCCACTGTCGAGCCAAATACACGATATCCGGTGCCTTGAAATGAGGACCCACCACAGACGGAAGCGATGTAGCATAAAATGTCATCACAGTCTGGCAGCCATCGCTAATATCTATCAAAGGAATGATTCAGTCGTCCCAGGTTGTAAACAACCGACGTACCCTCATAAAGTGACATTGTCCTGAGAATCGCAATAATGCCAATCGCTCGCGAAGCAGAAACGACGCCCGATACACACCACGCATTCTTGGCGTATTGGTAATTGTACAAGGTCGTTGCTTGATACGATGCATGTCCAACTCCACCCACGTTGGAAACGATGCCCAACTTGGTTTCACACACGTCGTCGATATCAGGACTCATTCCGGGAGTCAACATGATCGACAAAAGGGTGCGGAGGTGTGCGAGGGGCGCCGAGTGGGTCACGGATGAGATTGGGATGCTCCCAGACGCTTTCGCATCCACGGCCGTCACTTTGATGAAGCGCTCCAGCGCAATCGTGAACGTACACACTAGACAAGATTCAGAATAGAGACGCTTTATTCGAAAATATGGACTTACTTGAATCCACCGTGGCAGAGGCCTCGGCAAGCGTCGATATCGATGAGCTGATATGCGTATCTCTACCATCAATCGGTCTGCGAGAAGCATGGCGTCAGTAATGCGCAGCGACGAACAGTCGGCACGACTCACAGTTCAATCCACCCCGAGGTGCCGAGGGCATCTTTGGCCTTTTCAGTATTCATCGCACGCCGAAACTCGCCTGTCTTGATGTCCCACAGTCGCGTAGACCCACCGGCATATAGGATCATCAGCAAATCATGCTCCTCGCCACCACCATAATGGATGCTTGACAGCGGGGACGATGCACCCGGTAAAACATACAATCTGCGCAAGAAACGGTCATCCTAACATGAATTAGACAAGCATCAACAGACATACAATTCAAACCCGTCCATTGCAATGACTGCAATCGTACCATCCATGGATATACACAGTGCACATCCACGTAATGGACCCGCGTGCTCTTCCTGTTGTCGCACTTGAACGACGTGTAACAAGGGGACTATAAACTGTACAAAACGGGCACAGAGCTTCAAGTCCCTGAGGAGATACGAATCAGCGCCCATACTTTGCTTCCAAGCAGGTTGTGTTTTCGTACTGTAGCGTCCACACAGCGATGCCACCGTCGTCTGATCCACCAATGATAAAACGGTCCCCTGTGCGTTCGTTACGAATGAGGTGTAGAGAACAGATGGATGCAGGGATGGGAACATCGGAAGTCTGTTGAAATGGAGGAGGTTGGATGGAAGGTGGTGATTCCGAAGGCGACTTTGTGGTGGTCCTTGCTAGCATCGAAAGAGACGTATGCCGAAGCTGACCATCGCCTGTAAAGATAACACGTCACTCAACGCCAACAGAATACCGCAAAAACGCACTGTAACCAAATACAAGAGAGTTGAATTCCAAGGGGAGCACGGCCGTCAGAGTGACATTGGTCTCTGGGCGAGAAAGAGTTGGCGTTTGCGAACGCCACAGTCTATGATGTATTCTGTCTTGCGAACCTGAATGCGAAAAAAGCGATACCTCCTTGCATCCAGAAGAGGTATGACGGAGCGTGACGACCTCGTGTGTACCGTTTATAATAGATCCTGCGCCAAGGGTCCCGAGGGAGATCGACTGAGTAGGGGTCGGCCTGGAATCACAAAAAAGGGTCTTGAAAGTTCATTTGGATGCAAAAGAAGGCTAAAAAAACCTACTGCAACCTCGCGTCCTCCGAGTCAGTCTGGTCTCCATTGGCATCCACCGGAATCAACTTGTACCACCGAACAACGCACTGAAATGGTGTCTGAGAGTTGGATACATCGTAGTATCACGGAAAGCTCACTCCCAATACCACACACGTCTGGTTGTCCACGAATTGCACATCCAAGATTTTACCAACGCCTTCCGGCTGGACTTGGGTAAAGGCACGCGCAAACGGACTCGACCCGATTCGAAAATGAAAAATCTATAGGTCAAGCCATCAGTAAAGAGTCACAACACACATTCCCAAACACACCAGAACTTCTGTATCCGTCCAAGCAAGCCCAACGATCTCGTCTCTTTCGACCGTATATCGACTGCGAAGCCCTCCTAGAGTGTGAGGCACAGACGAAAAGATAGCCTCCCCGACATCCAGGTCCTCACCAAACCAAACACGCGACGAATCTGTACCTGGACGCTCGGACGTCACTCCATCCGAGGCGTCCTTTGGCACGACATTCTCGGAGCTTTTGCTCACAAGAGATTTGAAGGGGTTGGGTACGCTGGAGGCCTTCGATTCCTCAGCAGAGTTCGTGGAGCAAGACCCCACGGAACGCGCTCGCGCTTCAAATGGGGCGACAACCGACAGTGGTCTGGAGATCACACGGCACACGCTGTTGATATAAATCAAGGACAACGAACCTGCAAGGCAGATGAGTGCAGTGCCAACAACAGACAAGAAAAAAAAAAGTACCGTCCACATCGTTGCGTACAATATCAGAGGCCTTGGCAAAGCCATCGATCTGCCAGTCACCCAGTGGTTCGAGCCACGTAGGACAAACATTGTACTCGTCCCCGACGTGGAGTTGAAACAACGCGTAGTGTGCGTGCTTTCGCGCAACATCGTCGGGTGAATCAGGAAGGCCGAATATCTCGGGATAGGGCGGTCGATACGTAGCACAAGCCAAGATGAGATGAACTTTCTGTGAAAAGAAAAATGATCTAGGGTCGTGGATGACTACACAAAACGCTTACCTCCTCGATCTGAACCGACCTCAGATGCGTCCAATTCGACGTGTCGTGTTGCGCCTTTGGACACCCAGCGGTCGTCACACAGGTACCATCGCGTGTGTCCAACACAGACAAGTCACTAAAGCACAACAGAGATGAGCACCTCCGATGCCAAGAACGCGCGAACGTACCCTGATTCCTGCAGGGACACGAGCAACGCTGTCCCATCTGGCATGACAAGATCGGTCACGCCATGCGTCATACCATATCGAGGCGGCAACACATGCGCGATCAACACAAGGGAGTCTTCCTCGCCCTTGTCATGCAACGCCGCGACGCGGGGCGACGGTGGGGCCGAAAGTGATCTAGGGGTAAACACCGGCGAATTCGTCTTGGACAAGAACGTCTTTAGATCCTTGTCCCTGCTCGATCCAGAGCTGACAGGGGAGAGGGGCGAGGGGGGCAACGTCGATGATCGATCGATGACCACGCCCTTTTCGAAACTGGGCAAGAGCGTATTGACGATGCTGCGCTCGCGGACTGGCGCGCTGCTCTTGAGCAACTCCTTGAGTCGCTCGGATTCGTCGTCAAAGTCGACCAAGTTCTTGGGTGCTTGGACTTGTTCGTGGGATACGCTCGAGACGACGCGAGAGCGGGCAGAGGGGTTTATGAGGGCTTGGTTCAGGGAGAGGGACGAGGGGGATTGCAAGTGTCGACGGGTGTGCGAATGCGATCTCGGGGATGCTGAAGGCGAAAACGCACGCGACGCGGTGGTCGAAGGGGTAGGAAATCGGGTACCAGTGCGAGGACCGGTTTCGGAGGTGGGCTCACCAGGGAGAGGGGATCCAAAGAGATAGACGGAGCCAAACTTTCCGCCGACCGCGACTCCGAGCGAGCTTGCGCGCCATGCAGTTATGTTCGAACTCGGTTCGTCGATAAAACTTTGTTCTGTCGGGTTCGTATGAGAGCCCGGCAGATGGAGAAAGGTCGGAAGAGTCAATGGCACAAGCATGTTCACATGTTCGGAGGAGAACGGTCCCAAATCGGGTAGGTGTTTGTTTGGTTCCAAAGCTGTTGACAAACAACCATCAAAGATCCCGGTCAATGTGAACATTCCGAGTCAAGCCCGGCCTTTACTTCAGTCCGGTAATCCGACGATGATCGATAACAATCCGATCATACACGGAACTCGTAAAGTTCACGTCCTACGCTCTATTCCCGCAAAGCGACCTGTCTCCGTCGCGCCCACCTCAAACGCGGCGATCGCACCCCTTCAGGTTCAACGACGCGTGGTGCCATTTCAATCCGAGGACCCTCCGTAATTCAATCCATATTACCGTGACGTTACATCCCACTTCCACGGGCCCTTCTCTCCCTCCCAAGTTCCTTCCGAACTGAAAGGAAAAACAAATCCTGTGCATACCATCATTCCCACACCTCTTGGATTCCATGCCCACTCCTATTTCGTGTGGCCACAACAGCCCCGTGCTGCGCTCTCCCAACACGCACGTACGGAGATTTAGCACCCCACCCCCACTGTGTGGCACGACGCCTCCTCGCAGAGTGTCTGGGTTGCGCTCCACTCGCGCGGACGTCGTCACGTTTCGAGCTCCACGCCTCGTGGACTGCTGGCCTTGCAGGATTGGCTGACGCATCCAGGCACCTCATCACGCGTTGAGATCTCGCGTCATACCGATCGACTTCTAACTTATAATCCAGCCCTCGGAAACGTACAAGTATCGCTAATCTAACCGTTCCACCAATGAGTCAGTCAGGCTGTATGTCATTCCGAGATGAAAAAAAGCAGTGATTGATACAGATGGAGCAGAAGAAAAAATAAAGAAGAATGGTTCGAATCTAGTCGTAAATTAAGGCCATATGTACGTGGCATAGCCGGGTACTTTTTTTGCTCAAAGAAAGCCAAAGCGCAGTAAGTGGAATAACTTAACCCCAAATGAAAAAAAAAAACCCAAAATTAACCCTGCCGAGATAGAGTAGGCACGTCCTCCATAACCGATGAATGCGCTCAACGCTCATGGGTTCCAAAAGACACATCATCTACGATCGCGAGACTAGCGTACGACATCATCAGATCGAAGACGTAAACCAAATCTGACCAACACTTACGCTGGCTTGTTGTTGTTGTCGCCGAACCGTAATCTGGGCATCCTCCGCCAGTGCTGGACTGGACGAACGTCGTATGTCATATGCCTTACCGACCTCGTTTCAGCATAGGACGTGCCACGAAACAAACTAGACTCACGTTGAGTGCGACGTGTGCGGGTCCCTGTTGTTTCTGCCTCTGCACTGCATACTCCATCTGAAAGAAACATGAGGGCGCGGACCGTGAGGAACGACCAAAACACACCCTCGCTCTACTGTGGGCAGTCGCGTTATAGTGCATCATGTCGTGAGGGAGCGAGGACATGGTCGGAAGGGAAGCGAGCGAGTGTGTCATGGAAGGAAGGGAAACGAGGTTGGGTGGGGGCGAGGCATTCGAAGAGCCAGAGGAAATCGACCGTTCAGAGGGCGCCATGGAGGATGAAGAGACAGTGCGTTGATAGTGCATAGGGGGTCGACGTTGGTTGGATACAGAATGGAACAGGGCCTTTTTATGATTCGAGAAGAGACGATGACGACGCGGTTGGGCGGATATTACCGAAGCGGCGTGATGCTGGTTGGCTGAAGATGAACGGGAAACCAAGGATGAAAAAGGATGTCCCCGTGGGTTTATCAGCGCAACCAATCAAGGGGTACCGGGGCAAGGCAGTGTCAATGGCTTTCCATGATTGACCATGTATAGCTTGACCCGGCCCTATTTGGGGAACAGGAACACGTTTTTGCAGCGCAGCAGGTGCATGTCAACCCGTTAACCCTTGAAGCCACGAGGACGAGTGCAGGGATGGTACCGCACCATTTTTTGACACATAACGAGTGGAATACCGTGGAAGGAGTAGGATAGAGAATGACAGATCTGGGAGAGTGACCGTGAAACGGGCAAGACACGTACAAAGGCGCAATACACACCTCGACAAGCACTGATGCCGCGTGTACGTAAAAGGCGCAAGCGAATTAATCTATTTAGCTTTCCAAAGAGCGTCAAAGTGAGCATTATCAGAGTGAGAGAACCAATCATTTCCGTCGAGAGCCCAGAGTGTGCGGGTGGCACCTGTCCAAAAGCAGATGTACTCGATCAAGGGAACATAGATGCGAATTTCAGCGGCGATTGCACGCTGGACGATGCGAGTTGGCTGGGGAGACCATGAAGTGACATCGAGTTGCAGTACACGGAGGTGGTGCATCGCCATGAGCGCGCCGTGGAAGCGATATGACTGGCGAGGACTGAGATAAGAAACCAAATGGGGGGACAAGACTTACGTTTCGAGGGAACGGCAGTGGGATCGTGCCAATATGACGGAGTTGGGGACACGCTGTTGTAATTGATCGGAATACATCAGTGGAGAGCACTTCTGGTAGGTGGAGTATGCTCAGGGCGCGAAGAGAAGACGCGAGATGAACGAGTTTCGGAATGAAAGCCAAGACGACATTTGCCTCGGCATTTCTGTCGAGCACTACCTGTAGATGTGAGAGTCCCGGGCCGACCTCGAGTATCCGTTCCGCTGCGGAGAGCGGACCGTCGAACACGCTAAGAGCGGGGAGACTTCCTGGTTCGAGTGGCAGGGTGGGGTCGACGTGAGCCGTGTGTAAACTTTTGAGTTTGTTTTGGCTTTCGAGGAAACTCACGAGATGCGTGTCCCAGCACACGAGCAGGCGCGCCTCGACGAGTTGGAAGGGTATCTGGACGTCGCCGAGACTGGCGCCGTGCAGACAGAGGTACTCGAGCGCGCGCATCCGGGCAAGAGCACGCCTTAGCGTCGCCCAGACGTGCTGTGGGACGTCACCATGGTCTGTTACAAAGGCAAAGGAGCGCACGAGTGGGCCAAGGCGGGGCTGGGCAAGAATCGACTCAGAGGCGCGCAGGGCGGCGTCGACGCTGCCCGCGACGATAAGCTCGTACAAGCGCGCCTCTGCCGCGTGTTGAAGTCCCCGCGATACCGTACACAACGCGGCGAGGTCGCTGCGGCGTGCCCAGCGTACAATGCGCGCGCAGACATCGGGCGTGAGGAGGGACATGGCACCAAACTCAGCTTGAATTTTCTTGTCACCTTACCGTCATCATGGCCGCCGTATCGCGCACAGACCTGCTCGCCTGGGTAAACGACCTCCTCCAGCTCAACTACACAAAGATCGAGCACTGCGGCACCGGCGCTGCCTACTGCCAAATTCTCGACTCCATCTACGGTGAGCACTACCACGACATCGCACGAGATCTCCTGACACCACTCAGGCGACGTACCCATGGTCCGCGTCAAGATGAACGCGAAACACGAGTACGAGTTCGTCGCCAATTTCAAGGTCCTCCAGAATATCTTCAAGGCTAAAAAGATCGACAAGGTCCGCACCCCGCACCCCCACATCCACATGCTCACACTACCCACAGCCCATACCCATCGAAAAGCTCGTCAAGTGCAAAATGCAGTGCGTACGCCTCGCACACACCGTCATCGCCGCATCGTGACCCCCGATCTAGAGACAACCTCGAGTTTTTGCAGTGGATGAAGCGCTTCTGGGACTCAAACTATGGTGGTCAGGGTTATGACCCTGTCGCACGCAGAAAGGGTGCACCCACAGACACACCTGCTACCATCGCACCTCTCTCCGGCCCACGCAGCACCAGCGGTCTTGGTGCAACAGGCAGGTCCGGGGGAAAGACCCCCATCACCGGTCATCGCGCCGGCTCAACGCAGCCATCCGAGGCCGTACAGAACCTCCAGGCGCAACTCCGTGACATGTCCACACACATGGAGGGTCTAGAAAAGGAACGCGACTTTTATTTTGCAAAAGTACATTTACCCGCTTTCTCGTGTTTCTTCGCTACTCATGCCTTATTCCCAGCTTCGCGATATCGAAATTCTCGTACAACAGCAAGTCGAAACGCTCGAAGGAGCAGGTCAGGAGGACCGCACGCTAAAGGAAATCCAGCGCATTCTCTACTCGACCGAGGTACTCTCCTCACTCGATTCACATGGCTTTTCTTGACGCGTTCCCAGGAGGGGTTCGAAGTTCCAGAAAGTACCGCGCAGCCTGAAGAAGAAGAAACGTTCTAGGTTCTGTACGTGATGCATTTGCAAGGAATCCCTTTACGCACCCTCATTCCATAGCATTATCTCTTTGGTCCATGTAAAAAATAAAACGTTTCCGGTTTCCTTTTTTGCCCGAGCTAGCCTATGTTTTGTCGTTCCTTTGTTAATCGTCTCCATCTGCAGTCCATCTCATAGACACGCGTGTCGTCGTCGTTCATGTTTCTTTTTCAGTTAAAGGCTACATTGATGCTATACAATTATAGATGCTCGTGGTCCATTCCGTGGCAAAAAACAAATAGACATGAGGTTCGTCGTGGGGTCATTCGCGTCTAGACACGACACAGCAATCGCCGGTCGATCATCAATTTCGATATCAATAATAGCGCAGAGCCAACTATCATGCTCGAGCCCGCAAGCGCGATGCTGGCTGTGTACACCCCATGTTGTCGTTGTACCAGTGCACCCGCGATCGGTCCCCCAAATAACGACCTAGAACGTCGTCAGCACGCATGCCCAAGGCCACAGCACCACAATGACACCCACGGCACCGATATAAACGTGTACAATATCCCGATGCGTGTCCCAATCTCTCGAATGTCTGATATTTGGGCCACGCATGGTGGCACGACCGAGATGAACGCGCCCGACAAGAGACCGTACACCGCCGCGAACACGACGATCGCCACCAGATCCCTGCCAAACATCCAAAACACGAGGCACGAGAGGCCGGCCAAGAACGCGGACGGGCAGAGCAGGTTGAACCGGCCGATCTTGTCCGAGAGCCAGGCGGGCGCGACACGGCCGAATACACCGCCCGCGTTCATCACCGCCAACACGCTAAACGCCGCGTTGGACGATATCCCGAGCGACTCGCTGTAATTCGAAATGTAAAAGAAGGGGGTAAAGATGCCTGTGGGTACGATCAGCACCACGGCATCGTCCACGCACGCAACAAGCAAAGTTTACCTAGACAAACGAAAAACGAGCCCGCGACGAGGAGCATAAACCGAGGGTCCTTGATGGTACGCGCGTCCGGGATCAACCGCGCCTTCTTGTTGGCAGGGTGTCGAAGTTTAACAGTCAGAATCGCGACAGCGCAAAGGACGGCGGTCATGAGCGCCGAGATCCTGACGGCCCATCCGAATCCGACAGTATTGAAAAGGTAACGAAGCATGATCGGGTAGACGACACCCCCTATGTCCCGTTGAGTAAGGGATTCGCAACGAGACGGCGAATACGTTACCACAACCAGACCCAGCGGACACGATACCTATCGCGGTCGCACGATACGCATCAAAGTGCGTCGCCACGCAGGCTATCGAGGGATAAAAGCTAAGGTCACGAGTCAAAACGAGCGCTCGGCAGAGAGCGAATGGAGTACACACAGCATGGCGACACCCAATCCAAACAAGAACCCTTGTGCGAGTAAATAGTGATAAAAATGGACAGAGAAGCTCGTTAGCACGAGACTGGTCACGAGCACGACGAATCCACCACAAAGCAATCGTGTCGGGCCATACGCATCGAATAGGCAGCCTACAGGTCCACCCTGATGTAAATCCATCATGGACGCGCTACTCGACTCGGGAACGAGCATGGACGTACCATGAAGAAGAACGTCCACAGTTGCAGAGAGCCAATCCACGATATGCTAAACAGCGAACTGGAGGAGAGCTGGTGGGTCGAGTACCACGTTTGAAAGGTCCCAAAGGCGCTCAGCAGGCCAAACGAACAGAACAAGGCGAGAAAGCCGCCAAAGACGGCCAACCACGCTCGGAGTTTACCATTCGCGTCGTCCTCGGGGGTATGTATGAGGGGCGACTCTGGCTGCAGGGTGCTATTTGGCGGTGAAATGTCGGTCCCCTCGAGGCTCGACCTGCGGGTTGGCAACGATTCCTGCTTTTCAATATCAACCATTTAGAGGAGGGGTAGGAAGGGCAGAGGGGGAGGTTCACGGCGAGTCCATTTGGAACGATCTCTATAAAACAGACGGCGAGATGCAGGAGGTCAGATCACACCGCATTCGTGAGCTTCCCGAAGATACCGGAAAGAGATATTAAGCTACCCCCATCTGCAGCGAGAGCTGGTGGTATGAACGACGGCGAATGGGACCTCGATCACCGCACGTGGAATGACTGCCTCCGTCGACGTCGGGCTCAACGCTGGGCTGCGGCTACCATGTCACTGTGGACGTCGGTTGTGTACACATCCAAGTGGCCACGCACAGATATGACCGATCCAATGCCAAGTATCATGGTGACCGAGGTCCAAAGCGCTTCCGGCCTTCTTTCAAACACGCCATACACCGAGCGCTCATATGGCACGAGCCGCCCTCTCAGTTAGTCGGGTCGGCTGGTCAACCTTCTCGGCACCCTGTAACGATGATGCCACGCTCAAAATACGAGTGCTGTGATATGTTCAACCAAGTTTTTTTATTTTACTCGCATCTCCATTGCATCCGCCATCGACGGAAGCTGAAACGCTGGATCTAGGTTCCCGATTTTTTTCAGAAGCCCGCGTCGCGGGATTAGAATGGTAAAAGAAATCGGTACATGCCAATACCAGAATTCGGTGTGGGCGGCGCCTGCAGGGGAATGATTGTGAGTCATTGACGGTCAAGCCAACATACCGCCCAACTCTCGTCCATGCGCTCCGGAGTAGGGGCGATAATATGGCTCGCGACTATCCCCAATTATACATTCTCCCAGGCGAGGTAAAAATGGCGAGACAATAAATCGCCGGAGATGTGTCCTGGGACCAGCGGATTGTCTCCTTTGTTACCGGGGTAGCATCCAATTATGGTACTCCCTCGGTACACCCAAAAATCATAATCATCCGTCGAGCTTGGAACCCCCGCTTTCACGCAGTTTCCTCGCTTTCAATTCTCGGTAATGTCTGATCGCCCTTTCCCTTTCCTCTTCCATCATGGCCTTTTGAGCCATGCTCAACACGTTCGACGTGGCTCCATTCGTTTTGGTCGCACCACGTGGGAGCTTCTTGATCACTGGTGGTTCTTGTGCGATATCGTTCAGCCGGCGGGGTACACAAGTCGAGACTGCCTGAAACTCCTTTGTGTCATCCCGAGGGTCCATCATCTCGTCACCAATAGTCGCCGCCGGTGGATCTGAACCCTTTTTCGAACCCTCCGAGACTGCGTGACTGTCGTGACAGCCCTTGCCCCCCTTTCGTGTTCCCTGCGCCGCTTCTTCTCTCCGCACTCTGCGCGTTTGCGCAGAGCACTGTCGTACCGCCGTTTTGATGAGGGGCATCATCCTGTTTTCCACCCGTCTGGTGACCATCGTGTCATTTTCATAGCATGTCACGGTGGCGAGGCATCGCTCACCTGTTAAATTGGGCAACTGTTTCACCCGGCTTAATTTTGAGCGCTGAGCGCTCCCCATCGTCGTCGTTCACATCGGTACATCTTTTTTTGCGCCCACGGTTGTCCTCGTCTGAGTTGCTAGCGCCATCGGGGTGTCGCTTCTTCTTCCGATATTCTCGCCTGATTCGTGCA
>JBBPLF010000871.1:0-14316 GCA_038089615.1 Aureoboletus auriporus
CCCACCACCGACCCTCAACTGACCCTCATTGGGGTCACCATCAAACCCCAGCTCAAGAATCTGCTTCTGAGCCCGAACTTGATCCCTCCCTCACCGATCTCGAGGAGGAACTTGACCTTGACACCACCCTTCTTACTGAAGAAGAACGAAGGGAAGACCTCGACTTAGCTCACACTTTGTCTGCCACCTTGAACATCCCACGAGTACCTATACCCCCATCACCAATCCCAGTCGCCCCTCGTACCAACCTCTTTGCAGCACCCCCATCCTTGTCACCTGTAACCCCAACCATGTCCAATGCTACTCCCACCATTAGGCCTACTGAACTTCATATCGGGACCCCTGAATCCTTCAGTGGAAACCCAGCCAAAGCCATGATCTGGCTTGACACTGTTGTCTTTTATCTCATGGTCAATGACAAAGTGTACAACTCCGAAGCCAAACGTGTTGCCTTCGCCCTATCTTATATGATGAAAGGAACTGCCGTTACTTGGGCAGCCACCTATCGCCAAAAAGCATTGAATGCAACACTGCCAGACTTAGGAACCTTCACCGACTTTCGAGCTGCATTTAAAACTGTGTTCGAAAGAAAGGACACCACCGAGAAAGCCATCACCTGGCTCACTACCTACCGCATGCCTGAAAATGGCAACCTCTCTGAATACATTGCCAACTTCCAGAACAACGTTATCGTCTCCGGAATTACTGAAGATAGCATCCTAAGATCATTCTTCAGAGCAGGACTTCCCATCTCTATGTCTGAAAAGATCAGCGAATCAAGCAAAGACATCAAGACCATCGACGACTGGTACAAACGAGCACAAGAAGTCCAAACCAGACAGGATATTGCCAAAGCCTTTGCCCAGCAACACCGTAGCAAGGTCATCAGCCAGACCTATACCTCTTCACCCCCAAAAACTCAGACTAAAACCTGTGATCCTGACGCCATGGATGTTGACACAATTCGCGTCTCCAAACTCACTCCAGAAGAACGCAAATGATGCCAAGACAAAGGACTTTGCTTCCACTGCAGGAAACCCGGACATATGAGTGGGGAATGCCCTAACTTCACCAAGAAAGAACCCACCGTCAAGACGACCACCCAGGAAGATGAGATCCCCAACCTCATCGACATCGATGACGAAGAAGAAACCATCCGGAGAGTAGCTTTCTCTTCAGATTTTTGAAAAGGGGAACTCAATCGACACAAGTCTCCCCTACCCTTAGATGCAATGCTGTACACGTACAATCTTTAACCAAATCTATGCAAATCCCTGTCCAGATTGTCATCCCATCACATACTTTGCAAACTGTTGAAACCTGTGCCCTAGTCGATAGCGGAGCAGACATCTCCTGCATCAACCGACAATTCGTGCAAAAACATGGATTACCCACCACCAAGCTCACAAAACCCATCTGCGTGTGAAATGCCGATTCTTCCTTCAACAACTGCGGAGAAATTTGGTACACTTGCGACCTCTTCTTCGTTATTGAAGGCATCACCCAACAAACCACCTTTCACGTCATGTCCTGTGGACGTGACAACATTATACTTGGACTCCCCTGGCTCAGGAAGACCAACCCAGTGGTCGATTGGGCAAAACGTACCCTCTCCCTTGATGAATCCCTTGATGAATCCGGAGATCTCTTCCACTCTCACATGGAAGACACCAAACGACATGACGCCTTTTACAAAAAGGCATCCTTTCCCCCACCAAAACACATCCACGTTAACACTGCCACAGAAGATCATCTCTTCTCATACCTAAACCAAGAAACCAAATCCCAGTACATCCGACGTGCCCTTGACAACAGAGTTCTCCACCGCATCATTCGATGTGGCTCTCATTTCATCCCCAAAGGATCACCAGTCATCGCCAAACTCACTACTGCCACTGAACTTGCCATGACCACCGAAAAGAACAAACCAAAAGCCGTTCTTCCTCCCGAATACCAGAACTTTGCTTCCGTCTTTTCAAAGGAAGCCACTGACCATTTACCCCCCTCTCATCCTTATGACCACGAAATTAGCACCAAAGAAACCTTCGTTCTGAAAATTGGGAAAGTCTATCCTCTCTCTCCTGAGGAACGAAAAGCGACCGAATCCTTCCTTGATGAACACCTCGCATCTGGGAAAATCCGCCTGTCCAACTCCCCCCAAGCCTCTCCTTTCTTTTTCGTTAAAAAGAAGGATGGAGGCCTTCGTCCCTGTCAAGATTACTGATATCTCAACGAACACACCATTCGTGACGCATAACCTCTTCTGCTCATCTCCGACCTTGTCGACAAACTCCAAGGAGCCAAGGTCTTTATCAAGTTTGATGTCCGATGGGGATATAACAATGTCCGCATCAAAGACGGACATCAATGGAAAGCCGCCTTTATTACTCACAAAGGACTTTTTGAACCCACCGTCATGTTTTTCGGCCTCAACAACTCCCCCACCACTTTCCAACGCTTCATGAATGACTCCTTTAGGGACATGATCTCTGAAGGATGGCTCATCATCTACATGGACGATCTTCTTATCTTCTCCCCCAACGATGACACACACACAGAATGCACCCAATGAGTTCTTCAATGGATGAAAGAACTTGACCTCCACCTGAAACTAGAAAAATGTACCTTTGCTGCTACCGAGGTTCAATACCTCGGTATGATCGTCAAACCCGGACAACTCGCTATGGACCCTGTCAAACTCGATGGAATCACCAAATGGTCCACATACTAAAGTCAAGGAAGTTCGCTCTTTCCTAGGCTTCGCCAATTTCTACCGTTGATTCATTCCCGACTACTCCTCTGTCGCACGTCCTCTCATCGATCTTACCAAGAAAGATCTCACTTGGAATTGGACCCCCTCCTGTCAACAAAGCTTTGACAAACTCAAAGAACTTTTCCTATCAAAGCCTGTTCTCTATCTGCCGGATCTCTCCGCCCCTTTCGCCATCGCCACCAATGCCTCCAAGTTCGCTTCAGGTGCCATCCTCCTTCAGACTGATTCCAACGGTGACTGGCATCCTTGCTCCTACCTGTCACAATCATTTTCCCCAGCCGAACGCAACTATAATATCTACAATAGAGAACTTCTCGCCGTCATTCGCGCCCTGAAATCTTGGCAACACTACCTCCATGGGTCTCCTTTCCCAGTCCAGGTCTTCACTGACCACAAAAACCTCACATATTTCTGCCAACCACAGGCCCTTAACCGTTGCCAAGCCCATTGGCTCCTCGATCTTGCCAACTTTGACCTCAAAATGATCCATGTCCCTGGAAAACTCCTTGCTGGCCCTGATGCCCTCTCCCGCTGCCCTGACCTCCTCCCTGACTCCTTCTTTGAGAACGACGACACGACCCTCCTTCCTCCTTCCCTCTTCATCAACCTCATTGATACCTCCCTTTCGGATCGTATTAAATCGGCTTCCACCTCTGATCCCCTTGTTCTCCAAGCCCTCCAATCTATGGAGGGTGATATTCCCCCTGCTTTCCACTCTCGTCTTTCCGATTGGCAATCCCATGATGGCATCCTAACCTACAAAGGTCGCGTCTACATATATCCCTCCCGACGACTCCCTTCGTCACTCCATCCTCCTTCGCTGCCATGACCACGAATCTGCTGGCCATCCAGGTTTCCTCAAAACCTGTCAACTTGTCTCCACCGACTTCTGGTGGCCTGGCCTTGCCTCCTTTGTCTGTAAATATGTTGAAGGTTGCGCTACCTGTCAACAAAACAAGGCAAACACACACCCCATGTGTCCCCCTCTCCTTCCCATTCCGTCTTCTGCCTCTTGTCCCTTCCAACAGATCTCCTGCGATCTCATCGTGGACCTTCCTTCCTCTGCGGGCTTCAATTGTCTCTTGGTCGTGGTCGACCATGGCCTTACTAAGGGGGTAATTCTTTGCCCTATGAAGACAACCATCACCGCTGAAGGAATCGCCACCCTTTTTTTCCACAAAGTCTACAAACGATTTGGCCTATATGACAAAATCATCTCTGATTGTGGCCCCCAATTTGCCTCATCCTTCACAAAAGAACTTGAAAAACTCCTCAGCTACAACCTGTCCTTGTCCACTGCCTATCACCCGCAATCTGACAGAGAAACCAAACGAGTAAACCAAGAGATTGAAACATATCTCCGCATCTTTTGCAGAAATAATCCCACCTCATGGTCCAACTCTATCTCCCACACCGAATTTGCCCACAATCACTGCCCTCATTCCATCACCAACCAATCCCCATTCTATCTCATGATGGGATACAAACCCTGTGCTTTACCCACTATCCTCCCAGAAACCACCCTTCCCGCCATCGAAGAACAATTGAAAACCCTTACTGCCGCCCGCAATGAAGCCCTCGCCACCCATGAACTAGCAAGACAAGTCATGGCCTCTTGAACCAGGACAACGTTCTCTCCCTTCCAAAAAGGAGATAAAGTTTGGCTAGAAGCATGGAACCTCAAGCGATCTATCGCCAACCCGAAGTTCGCACCAAAGCGAGAAGGACCTTTTACCATTGTCAAGGTTCCATCCCCGATCACATACCAACTCCACCTACCCCAAACGTGGAAAATTCACCCTGTGTTCCACACCTCCCTCTTATCATCCTATTGCGAAAACAATGTACATGGCCCAAACTTCCCTGCACCACCACCTGACCTTATCATGGAAGAAGAAGAATACGAGATTGAGAAAATTCTACGCCACAGAGAAACTCCATTCCGTCGGTCCTTCTTGATCCAATGGAAAGGATACACAGCCGAAGATGACTCATGGGTCCCTGAGTACGACTTGAAACATGCAAAGTCTGCTCTTCTTGATTATAAGAACCGTCACCCTTCTGCCTTCCCGAAAAATGCTTTGTAAATGAAACTTTGAATTCCAACCCAGGCTCCCCTTCTATAAATTCTTCTTTCTCTTCCGCAACAACCTTCCACCGTCCCATCCCCTTGAACACCAATACTTTTGCAACAGAAAATACAACAACTGTCCTTGTCACTACGAATTGTGATTCATCATGCCTCTTATCTATTCTCACCGATCTACTACCCCAACTCCCTCCATCTCTGTTTCTTCCATTACTATACCTTTATCTGACAGACTTTCTTCTCACCCTTCCTCACCCGCACCCCTTGAACCCTGGAGTACCGACTCCTGGGGCCCTACTGTTATTGATACCCCTTCTATCCCAGCGACCAAACCTGTCCAATCCATCAACCTCCCCCTTTCCACCTTCCGCACCCAGGATGTCCCCACTGCTGCCACTCTTGACTTGATGGCTAGACAAATTGCCAATCCCTGAATGACCATTTACTTTGGAAGTCATTTTGACATGGAATCCCCACTGTGGAACCTTCATCGAGCTTTCCTACAAAACCAACGCCTTGCAAACCTACTTTCCCTTGCGTCGTCTAACGAGAGCATTGCCTCTCACATCGGCATCCTTCACCAGATTCAAACCCAAACCGAAGGAAACCTCCTCTCAATCCTATACCAACTACAGATGCCCCTTGCCATCTCCGAAATCGACCACTACCACAGGGAATTAGAAGAGGCACAAGCTCAACAGGAACAACAGACCAGCACACCTGTCCCCGTCTTTCCTCCCCCCTCTCCCATTCCATCCACACCCTCCGCATCTTCCACTGAATTCTCCATCAATGAACAACAGGCAGAACAGGCAGCAATCACTGTCACTTCCCATCTCCTCCCACCTGGTTTTGCTACCTTCGCCGTATGGCACGAGGCTGAAGGACGGCGACCTCCTTCCAACCCCAACGATCGGTGTTTTCACTGTCAATGAGAAGGCCACTTCATGGCCAACTGTCCTGATTATCGTTGCTGCCATTGTCGCATTATCCGACCAGGACATGTCACCTCCCATTGTCCTTGGCACCGTTGTTCCCCACAACATTCCCCTTCTTCTGCCAGCACTTCCTCTACCAACCCTATCCCTGTGCCCCCTCCATACTTCTATGTCCCGCGTATGATCTCTGCCAATTCCTCTGCCCCTCGTTGCCATCGTTGTACTTGAAGATGTAGCTGACAGTATTCGGATTGTCCTCTTGTCCGATCCTGTCAATGTTCCCACTCCCCTTCCATTGACAGCTTCTATGCTGATGAAGATCATGGCAATGATGTGTGGGATGACACCACTGTTGCCAACATTACCAGTTCTCCGGGTGCGGACTATGACTTTTAATTCTTTTCTTTAATATTCTCTTCGCAGCTTCGAATGTACTCCGGGGGTAATGTTACGATTTACCCCTATTCATTTTCTTTCTCGTCACCTTGCTTACTTCTTCAAATGTTCCCATTGGATGACTGGTCATCTTGATTACATTTCCATGCGTTCTTATCGGACACATGTCTTGCTGTACAGCCCGCTTGACATCATCACTTCCTCTTCTGTCTTACTTGCTGTGTATTACTAAACATTCTTAGGAATTCCTTTGCATTCTATTGCTTAGTAATTCCTTCTTTCCCTTCCCTATATAAACCCTATGATACCAACAATGTACCTCACGCTTGACCTACCTGGAATAGCATCATCCCTTGTACATCGTCTCTGATCCTTCGGATCCCTTGTCTCCCTTGAAGTCCTCGTCCTACTCTGAGTGAACGCTCCCTTGAAACCCTTGAAACCACCGACGATCACCTTAGTTGTCGGAAGAACCCTTGAACCCTTGAACCATCTAAGATGAACGTCCGTCCTAGACAGAACCTCTGAACCGACCAGGTCTACATTCACCTCTACCCAAATTGAGTGTAACAGGAATACAGGCCAGGATGGGTGGCTACTTATACTAACTATATGCTGCATAATCCTATGTGTGCAGTAGGAGCAGTGTTGCTGCACACTGCGCAGGGCTGGGTACACAGTATCATGGCTATGTGATGGTAGTAAGGGGATATGAGGCATTGCATCAGGGGGGCAATGCCAAGGAGAGGAGGGTAGTCCAATGTGGTTCCGAAGTCAAAGAACAAATAAGGGTGTGGTTCCAAGGGGTTCCAAAGAGGTTCCCTGTGGTTCCGGTTGAAGGTGAAAGGGTTAGACGAGGAAATAAAGTGTAATGTGGTTCCAAAGGGTTCCAAAGGATTCCCTGTGGTTCTGATTGAAGGTAAATGTTATAGCCGTGGTTCTGAAGGATTCTGAGGTGGAAGTAGGAAAGTTAGAAAGGAGGAGATGATGAGTGTCTGGTGAAGACACGAGGGGAAACAATGAGTCCATATATGTAGGGAAAAGATGGGTTGTAGGGGAAAATTGTAACACATGTACAGTATAGGCAGAGGTGGGTAAAGTCGGTGGTTGGGGCAGTTTCAAGCCTGCAAAAGCTCTCGTCAGGAGGCTACCCCTACCCCTACTATGTATCCTTCTGAGTCTGTTTAGGGTACCAGTTACTGGTCTTATGCCCTATTGAGGGAGTTGGCCAATCCATGTAGTGGCTCACAATGATGAGGGCACGACCCCAGATAGATCAGTTGCGAGTGGGTAGAACGAGTGGGGAGATGGGAGCCTTCTGTCTCAGGGTGGGACCTAAATACCAGGTGGGCGCAGGAGCCAGGGACGGCTGGCATTTCCCACAGGTCGCTCTGGCTCTGAGGGCCTTTTCGGGATCCCCAGAGTGCTTTTGCACTGCCATGCGGTCCCCATGGTGATACATACCACTGTGGGATCACTCCTTGCCATCCATGAAGGATCCGATAAGTGGCACAGAGGAGTAATCAAGTAATTTTTTCCATTGGAATACCATAATAATGATCTTTGGATGTCGCATGGTGATTGGGAATGTGATCATGTTATTATGAGGCATCTATGATTGTAATGACAGGAGTATGTAGGTACGAGGAGGGGGGAAAGGAGAGATAAGGTGGTGGCAGTGCTAGGCACTGTCGGCCCAGAACGGGAGTACCTGTCGGGTTCAGTGAGCTGCAATCCCATGAAATCATAGGAGTCCGGCGACACACGAAGTGAAGCGGCTGGAACCCGACATGGTAGGAGGCAGACAGTACTCATGGAGGATGATTACCTGTAGATGGGGGGAATGGTGTGTTGTAGAAAGTTGTGGTGAAGGTCAGGGGAGGCTTGTATGTAGGGGGCAAGGACTTGGGCATGTTTGCACAGGTATGTGAGAAATGTGTCACTGGCCCATCAACCTTTCACCTTAACAATGTTGAAGGGGATGTTGTGGAGCAGGTATTCCAGTGTGGAACCAATGCGAATGCCATGGCCTTTTAATGGGGCAAATCCAGCGGATTTGAGCGCAATGTCCAGCTCCTTGAGAAACTTGTGACGAGTGAGGGGTTGTGCTTTGAGTCCGCTGCATTGCTTGGTCCGGTATGTGAAGAGATGCTTGGAGGGGGAAGGATTGTTGATTGAGATGTGGTTGGACATGGCGGCTATGGGGTCAGCAGGGCCGTCCTGTGCAGCCCAGTGAATGTCTTCACCTTGTGGGGTAGCCTTGGTACATGGGAGGTGGAGGTTGATGACTTCATTTCCATTACGATCACGTTGGTTGGAGAGACATGCGGTTGTGATGTGTCATTGCAGATTGAAATAATTTAGGTTGCATATGGTGAACTCACCTGTCCGTGTGGTGGCAAAAAATAGGGTGGTGAGGCAGGCAAAAACAGCAGCATGAAGTGGGGTGTCAAGGTTGAGTCGTGAGCAGATTTTGAGGATGATATCAATGGTGTAGTGCTCATGAGGGGGGTGCTTGGAGGAGGGAGGTGCCAGTAGCTTTGCCCCTTTAAGGAGGACCTCTGTCTCGGTTTGGTGGAGTGACCATTCAACTCCATGGATGGTGTGCCAGGCATGGACTGCATTGAGGTAGTTGACAATGGTGCTGCTGGCATATGTCCCAGCAAGGATGGATAAGAAAATGGCAATCAGGTCATGGGATGCTGGGGCATGATCTTCATTGGGTATTTCTTTCAGGTTGCAGAAGGTGTGGTAGGCAAGAAGACCAGATCCATATGTTTCCTTGGTGGAGTCTGCCCAGGCATGTGATATGACATCATAGATGCATTGGACATCGGCTACTGGCAGGGAAGAGGTGCTGTCCCTTGGGGTGTGTGGGAGCCATAGAAGGAGACGACAGTGTGCTAGGCAGTGAGGTCAGGTAGGAATGAAGGGGGGGGTGTACTGCTGGGGTAGCCTGGTGGACAATGGCGGCGTGCACAAGGGTGTTGCATGGTATGATGACTGGCTTAGGATTCCGGGGGGAGGGGACCAAAGTATTCGTGCAGGAAGAGATGAAGTGGTTCAGGGATGGGGATGGGTGGGAGGAGGAGATGTAGGGGGGGATATACTCCACGTGATAGACCATCGGTGGGGTTGTTGGCATTGGGGATGTAGCATGGGTGGACAGTGCAATGGGCCTGAGCCAAGGTGGATGATTCCCATTTGAAAATCTCGTTGATGGGAGGGTTTCTGGTGTGCCCTTTGTCCCATCCTCTAATGACACCCATGTTGTTGCCTCAGGCCTGGAAATGGCTGTGAGATACACTGGCATGGAGGATGGTGTGGACAAGGAGCTCGAAATCGATGCACTCCGCCCATCCAATGTCACACCTGTCAGAATTCCATCCGGGTCATAGGATCCATGCATGCCAGTGGTTGTTGAAGAGAATGCCAATACCTGAGGAGCTCGCATCTGAAAATGTGGCGAGTTGTGCGATGGGTTGTGGGGAGGGGATGGGAGAAGGGGCATTGGGGGTGGTGAGATGGTCGTGCCACCACTTGATGTCATCTTGGGTGCCACGAGGTGAGATGTGTGGTATGAAAGGGCGGGTACTGAAGATGGATAGCATTGCTTCGATGTTGGTGATGTAAGGATGTCCCTCAGGAATGACTTGGGTAGCGTGCACGAGTTTGCCATGCAGTTTCTGTATGTCATTCAGGATATGCATACAGCATGCCTCCCATTCGGTTAGTGCATTGATGTACTTGATGCGCTTTGAGTCTGCAAGGCATACAGTTTGGTTGGTAAGGTCCCAGGTCATGCCAATGAAAATGGGTGTGTCACAGAAGGGGATATCTTCGGAGATCTCCCAAGGGATTCCAAGGGTAGTGAAGATGTGGTCTACATCATCTGTGTTGTAGCAGAAGTGCATGTCAGAGGGGGAGTGGGGTGAGCAGGTGGAGAGGTCACAGAGGGGACAGGAGAAGTCCTCATTGTACTCCTCGATGGTGCCATCAGGTAGGGTGGAGCTGGCAAACCATGAGCGGCCACCTTTTGAGTGGTATCCCCCTTTGGTGGCGATGCAGGCTGCTGTTTGTGCGCATGATTGGTTAAAATCTGCAAGATGGGATCTTGGGATCCATATAAATAGATGATCATCTACCCATCTTAGGATGGGGCCTATTCCTTCTGTGCGCATTATGTCCGCTCCTGCACTGGTGAGGTTGCCATATAGGCTGCCTGAGGGACCAAAGCCAAAGCATGTGTTCATATCAATTGCAAAGGATGATTCAGACAAGTGTACTATGAGAGCGTGCCATTGTGAGGAATGGAGCGGAACAGTTCAATATGCCTTGGCGACATCTCTGATTGTGCCCTGGGAACTTGGGGGGAGGGAAGATAGGACTAATGATACGATAGAAAAAGTGCTGTAAGGTGATGGGAAATTGTCCAGGTTAACTAGGGAGTTTATGGAAGGGGTGGGAAAAGGAGAGTGCAGAAAAGATAAGTTTTGTACTAGATGAAATTTACCAGGTTTGCCTGGTTTAGGAACAAAGGATAAGGGGGAGGATTGGAAGGGGCTAAGGATGTTCTTGACCTGAGATTGCGTGAAGGGGCCTTTGTATCTACCTTTAGCAAATTCTTTATGTATGATTTTGTCAAACATGTCCCTGTGTTCCATTATGGAGGGGTTATTAGGAGGGGAGAAGGAGGAGGCTAGGAGGGGTAGGCCAGCAGAGAAGCCATAGCATAGTCCGTTGTATATGTCTGGGTATCGGTGAAGTATACGGGCAGCGGTGATGAGTCGGAGCCATTCTGTGGATTTATATGGCATTGGTGCTCAGGCAAGGTTGAGTGCAATGGCATTTTTGAGCTCCATGGCCTGGGTCTCCACATCCTGAGCACTGGTGTTTGACCGAGGTGTGGGATCGGGAGCACCCATTGGGCTTCTGCCAGTCGCTGCAGAGTGTATGTCCATCATTGTTGATGATGCGGCCTTTGCTGGTGCGCTGTGTGAGGGCAGTTTGTCCGTTCCATGTCCTTGGGTTATTGCAGTCGCGGATGTTATGGGGTTGTCTGCTGAGGCAGATCAGACACACTGATTTGCAGGCTGTGGACATGCTGTTGTGGGGGAGGTGGTGGAAGGCCTTGGAAGGAGAGGAGGGGGGGATGGCACGTGCCGTTGAATTTGAGCTCAAGGGGCGTCGAAAATGGCGACATGGGGAGGCCAATTGTGAGTTGCATCGGTGCTCGCTGGCATTTCCATTGTGAGGGGTGGGGTAGCAGGAGTGCCTTGGGGCTGAGGGTGTGGATCGGGGCTCCATCTGGAGTTGGTGGAGTGGGGGGGGGATCACAGTGGTGGGAATGCAGTCACCAGTGATGGAATGGGGTCACGGCAGTGGAAAAGAGTGGTCACCGGTGACATGGGTGGGGGGTGTGCAGGGATACAATGTAGGCAGGTGGGGGGGGGTGAGGGAAGTGGTTAGCAAAGGTTGTATTGAAGGGAGGGGATAGCAGCTTACCCTACGCAGTGCCTCACTGTGGATAGCCATGTTGACCTGGAACCCAATGGTGGTCATCAGGTCATTGTTGATGCCTGATATGTCGAAAAGCTCGGTGGGGTTGTACTTTGCCTCGTCATGCCAGTCGTGCCAGATGTAGGAGGCATAATGTAGGACAATTGTATCACCGTTGTCCATGTTCCGCATGAGGTGGGTTTCAATGTTCCAGAAAAAATTGGCCAAGGTGTCTAGGTAGGATTCTGGCTATTTTGTGACCTTGCCGAAGTGCATGTAATGGTTCTTTGCCTGGAGAAAATCTATGAAGGATAAGTTGTGGTCTGCCTTGGCATTGCATGAGGCTTTGACCGAGGAAACTGGTTTGACTGTCAGTATGTCCTGGAAGGCAGTAACACTGAGTGAGTCATCTGCTTGGGAGCGGAATGACTTGGCCTCAGCAGCCACTTCATTGGTGAAGTACCAGAGTTCGACATATTTGAAATTCGAGATTTTTTGCAGGGCATATTGGGAGGGACGAGGAATGTTGGAACCAGCTGGGATCTTGTTCTTGATGAAAGGGACAAGTTTGTCCTTCCTCTTCTTGTTGTCTCTGTTGTCGGGCATGGCAATGGGAGGGGGGGCACCTTGGGGTTCGGGGTCTGCCTGAGGGGGAGGTTGGGGTTCGTCTCGAAGAGCAGGTCTGGAGGCTCTGGCTTCTTCATCTTGTTCCCTGTTCCATGTGTCCAGTCATTGCTGGTGGTCATCTTCCCGTATCTCAGCAAGTCTGTCTATAGCATCCTGCCAGTCTATTTGGTTTGCTTGCATGAAGGCTTCGATGACAGGTCTGAAGGCAGCAGTGGTGAAGTCAGGAGGGATATCAAAAGCGGGGTCTGCCATGGCAGAAAGGAGAGGTGTATGGGTTTGGTGTGGAAGGAGTGATGAGCAGTGTAGGCTGGGGACGAAAGTGAGGACAGTGAGGTGATAGGCAGGAAGAAAGTGAAAGATGCCATACACCTCACATATCCAAAGACTTAGGTCCAGTTCGGACTGCAAAAGACCAAGTGAAAAATGAAAAGGACTTTTCATTTTTTAGGTCATGTGTGGTCCCATGATATTGTACCGCCACACGGAACCATTCGGATCATTTATATGTAGTATACATCAGGAGTCTGTATCTGACTCCATAGTAACCCTATGCCCTATCTGCATGCTTTTGCAGCTCTTTTATCACCACCACCATGGATCCAGAGTCCCAATTGCCCCTACAAATGGAATGCCGCCACCGTCTAGCGCTCCTCATAGCGCTCCTTGTCACACAAGTCGCCTACTACTACAATTTACTATTTCTGACACCAACTGCGCCTATCCAATATCACACATCCATTCTAACTGGCGAAGGCTGGATTCTTGAGTTACTCAATGGCCATCCAAACAGGATCCGGATGTGCTTGGGTGTCAACCATGCTGTACTTGATCAACTCATGTGTGTGTTGAAGAAGCATGGTATTTCTGACTCTCGAAACAGTATATCTGTGGAGGAACAGCTGGATATTTTCTTATATACATGTGTTACAGGGCTATCGTCTCAGCATGTTGGAGAGCGATTTCAACACTCATCGGAAACAATCTGCAAGTAAGTAGTTGTCACTACTGTTAGATTTTTCTGCGCTGACATATAGAGCAAGATATTTCAAACGGATGCTATTTTTTTTCTCAAGCACACCGTTCTATACCTCTCAGGTCCAGTTTCCGACACAAGATATCCCAATCTCCACCACAATCACTCAAAATCCATGTTTCTGCTTGTTTCATGATTGCATCAGTGCGGTGGATAGAACCCACATCCGTGCATTTACGTCTATTGAAGATCACACATATATGTGCAACCACAAGGGGTTTTTATCGCAAAATTGTCTATTCATCTGCGACTTTGATTTTTTATTTATCTATGCGCTTACTGGCTGGGATGGGTTGGCTGCAGATGCTACGTTGTGGAACAATGCTCATACACAAGACTTGGAGATCCCACACAGGAGATATCTCCTTGCTGATGCAGGATTTGGGACATGCGACGCACTTCTAGTGCCATATCAGGGCATTCATTATTATTTGAAAGAGTGGCGCCAAGCCAACCTAAGGTATGAAATCAAATTCTATTGATTGAACTTCTAATCATAGTTTTCAGGCCACAAAATCGAGAGGAATTGTTCAATCTACGACATGCCACTCTTTGCAACATCATTGAGCACATCTTTGGCATTCTAAAACGCCAATTCTGTGTTCTACAAGTCCCCCTCGAATACAACATGGATATTTTTGACCCCAAACTTGAAGATCAGGACCTAGCAGCCGATGACAGAGAGGATTACTCAGGTGCTGGCCCAGGTCTTGGTCAGGGGCCAGCAGATGCAGCTGAAAGAAGATGTGCAGACCGGGCTCCTTCAGTCAATAATACCGAGAACTGTGACCAGCTGAGGTTGCAAATAGCCTGCAATACACGGCGAGCCAATGGTTGGCCAAGCTATAGTGAACATCTGAAGAAGATAGATGGGCCGACAAATATTGTAGCATGGGGTAGTAAATGTACTGATGTAGTGAAATATGAAACATAGAAGGAAATACATACAGATGGACAGATT
>JBBPLF010000872.1:0-14293 GCA_038089615.1 Aureoboletus auriporus
TTATTTGGACTATTCCTCCTTGTCATCACTCTCCTTATGTGATGACTTGTATTCCCCTTATTCGTCCACATAGCTTACTACTGCGCACCCAGCCTTATGCAGTACGCAGCAACATAGCCTCTACTGCGCACACAGGATAGCGCAGTCCAGTATATTGTATAAGTAGCTACCAGACTTAGCTTGTATTCCCCAGCTAGTTTTACGCAATCCAGCGTTGTTACTTAGCATATCCACGAGCCCCAAGTGTGCGCATTGGGTAGTGAGACACTCTATTACTTTGCTTTGCCCACAACAAGTCTCCGAACTACTTTGAGTGTTCGCTGCGCTACGTTCCAATGCTCAGCGTTAACAAAAGAACTAGCTCTTCAACTCTATCTCTGTCTCCTGACAGAAAGATACACCCACCATTTCCGGACAAGGATCACGACAAGGACAGACCATACGTCCCCCTTCTGAATCCTCAGACGATATTCAAACACTGTCTGCGCTCTTCGCTCTTCCAGCACCAATCCCCACTGAGGACTGGAGGATCCAAGACGCTCCCCCCTTTCCCAGACAACTGCCACCCCCACCACCCGAAGACCCAAATCCTGACATAGAAATGTCAGATCACGGAAACAAAGATGTTGAACTTAAAGCTGGACTGCCCGCAGACTTCTCTGGGGACCCGAAGGATGCAATATGTTGGAAGATGGCCATGACCGCCTACTTCAACATGAATCAGAAGTTTTACAACGAAAATGCCAAGGTCCTAACCACCCTCGCTAAAATGAGCAAGGATCGAGGAAGCGCCTTCTCAGAATCAATCTATGTTTAGCTTGCCAATAACACGTTGAAGGACCTTTCCTTCACCAAGCTCATGGAACTATTCGAGAAGACCTTCTTCCCCTTCAATTATAAAAACCAAGCGAGGGATCAGCTGGACAAACTAGTACAACTAGGGAAGAGTGATGCTGGATACACCAACTACATCACCGCCTTCCAGGCTGCAGAAGCCATAGCGGGAATTGACGATGAAGTCACCAAGATAAACTACCTTATAAAAGGACTGGACCCAGACATCTCCACAAAGATCCTCTCCATCAACCCTTTTCCTGATAAACTCTCGGAATGGCTCAGACTTTCTGGGGTATTTCATGCTCAAAACAAGAGGATAGAGGATCTGCGAAAGGGGCGAAGAGTTGACTTCCAAGTCAAAGGAAGATCCACTAAAGACCCCAACACCATGGATGTCGATGCTGTACGCGTCAATTTCACCAGACTTTCACTGGTAGAAAGGGCAGAACACATAAGGAACAACAAATGCTTCAAATGCCACCAGGTAGGGTGCCACACCAAGAACCACCCCCGAGATAACCGTCCAGAAGGACAAGGAAAGAGCAACAACTGGACCCCTCCTCGCCCACAGAGGAACCCAGCCCAAAACGAACACGTTCGAAAGACCAAGTTCGAAGAATATCAGGACACCCTTAAAGGAAGGGGTGTCACTGAGGAGGAACTTGTATGCACACTCGACATCCTCTATGACATCGACAAGCCAGAAACCATTGCCACAACCTGGGTCGAAGAAGAAGAAATCCCAAAGAAGGATTTTTAGGCAGGAGGAAAGGGTCGACACTCTCCCATCCTGAAGTTATAGCACCAGTATTCTTGTCCAATCCAAACAGTGAATCTATGAGAATTCCTATCTCACTGTTTGAACAAGAAAATAACCAAATCGTCGACACGTTTGCTCTTGTAGATTGTGGGATAAGCAGAGACTTCATAAATCGCGATCTAGTGAAGAAGAAAGGCTACAAACAAGTCCGACTAGACAAACCCAAGAAAGCCCACAATGTGGATGGATCCCTGAATACTGGAGGAATAATCCGCCACAAAGTCACCCTCACGGTTCGGATTGGGGAAGTAAATGAGAAAAGAGACTTCCTCATTATCAACTGTGGAAAAGAAAACTTGATTCTCGGAATGACGTGGCTCCGGGAAACCAATCCAACGATAAATTGGACCACTGGTGAAGTCACCCTCCCCGACAAACCGAGAACCCCACAGCACGACTTGCCAAAGACAATATATCAAAGGTACCTCATCTGGTATCTGGAACTAGACCCCAATGAAAAGATAGCCAAGCTGTGGAGGAAAAGAATCAATAAAAGGATCAAAACCCTCATCAGAAAAACCACGATCGCCACAGAACTTGCTGCCCAAGAAAACCCTAAAGAAGAAACACTTCCACCAGAATACAAAGACTTTGCTGATGTCTTTGCCGAATGAGAAGGAGATGAGTTACCACCCTCTCGACCATTTGACCATGGAGTGGACCTAGACACAACCTTCATACCCAAGGTAGCCAAGGTATACCCTTTGAACCTCAAGGAGAAAGAGGCCTGTAAAGCCTTCATTGACGAACACCTGAAGTCTGGGAAAATAGTCCCATCCAAATCCCCACAGGCATCCCCTTTCTTCTTTGTACCTAAGAAAGATGGATCCATACGACCCTGCCAGGATTACCGGTATCTCAACTCTCATACCATCAAAAACGCCTACCCACTCGCACTCATCTCCGATCTCATCGACCAACTCAAGGGATCATCTATCTTCACCAAGATGGACATCCAATGGGGATATAACAACGTCCTCATCAAACCAAAAGACAGATGGAAGGCTGCATTTATAACACCCATGGGACTCTTTGAGCTGACAGTAATGTTCTTTGGCATGTGTAACTCTCCAGCTACATTCCAAGCCCTGATGAACCACACCTTCGCAGATCTCCTAGCCGAAGGATGGTTAATCATCATCTACATGGACGACATCCTCATCCATTCTAGTGACCCGATAGTACATCAGGAACAAACTTGTCGAGTCCTCCAAAGACTCCGAGAACACCGTTTATCCTTGAAACTGAAAAAGTGTTTCTTCGATAAAGCGGAGGTGGAATATCTCGGAATGATCATCAGAGCAGATTGGATTCAGATGGATCCAGTAAAACTAAAGGCCATCAATGAATGGCAACCCCCCCAATCAGTCAAAGCAGTTCGATCATTTATTGGATTTTGCAACTTTTATCGAAAGTTCATCTCAAACTTTTCCACCAAGGCAAAGCCCCTACACGATTTAACCAGGAAAGAAGTGAAGTGGGAATGGACCAAAGAGTGCGATGAAGCCTTCTCGGCCATCAAGCGAACCTTCACCCAGAAACCTGTCCTCCAAATGCCCAACGTCACAAAACCCTTCACCGTTATGACCGACGCCTCTCTAACAGCCATAGGAGCTGTCCTCATGCAGAATGATAGCAATGGCGACTTACACCCTTGCGCCTATCTCTCTAAAACCCTGTCACATGCAGAACGAAACTATGACATCTATGATCGGGAACTTCTCAGGGTAATCCGTGCCCTGGAAGAATGGAAACACTACTTACAGGGAACAGGACTCCCAGTCATGGTCATTACTGACCACAAGAACCTTGCATACTTCAAGGAACCACAGAAACTCTCTAGGAGACAGGCACAATGGATGCTGTTCCTCCAAGACTTCAACCTCCACTTCTCCCCTGTGCCTGGAATACAAATGGGACCCGTTGATGCTCTGTCTTGATGAGACACTGTGGACACTTCCACCGATAACCAGGAAGTTACCCTCCTCCCCAAGGACATATTCATCCGCACCCTCGACTTTGCCCTGGTTGAGAAAATTGCTGCATCCACCCCATCCGACCCTTTGGTTGTCACCGCCTTTAAGGCTTTAAATGAGGGCACTCCTTTGATCACCAAATCCCAACTACACGACTGGGCCTACACTGATGGGATGCTACATTACAAACACCGACTCTATATCCCAGAACCAGCATGACAGAGGCTTGTCCGCCTCACACACAAAAGCGAACATGGCAGACACAGCGGAATATTCCGCACCACCAACCTGATGCAGCGTGACTACTGGTGGCCTGGCATGACCACCTTCATCCGCAAATTCATCCAAGGTTGTGCAGTTTGCCAGGCTAATAAAGTGAACACCCACCCCTCCACCCCCACACTGACACCACTCCCGTCCACCTGTACTCGCCCCTTTCAACAGGTTTCTGTTGACCTCATCACTGACCTCCCACCTTCCCTCACTTTTGACTCTATCATGGTCGTGGTCGACCATGGCCTTACAAAGGGGGTAATCCTTATCCCTTGCCACAAAACCATTGACACTGCCGGAGTTGCCCAACTATTTTTCACAAATATATTCCGACACTATGGACTCCATAACCACTGCATCTCCGACAGGGGACCCCAATTCACATCTGCCTTTGCATGAGAACTTGCCAGACTCCTAAAATACGATCTAAAACTCTCGTCCACATACCATCCCCAAACTGATGGAGAAACCAAACGAGTAAATCAAGAACTTGAGACCTACCTGCGCATATTCTGTGATGGACACCCAGAACAATGGGCAGAACTACTCCCAATGGCGGAATTCTCCCATAATTCCGCTGTCCATTCCTCCACCCTGAAATCTCCTTTCTCCCTCATCTTGGGATACGAACCCCGCTTCTATCCTCCAATTGGAAAAATGTTCCTCCCAGCTCTGGAAACACACCTATCTGAATTAGAGGAAGCCCAACGGGAGGCCCTTGCAGCACATGAGAAAACCCAACGGATCATGAAGGAACAAACTTCTTTTAAGTTCTGCCTCTGGGAAGTTGGAGACAAGGTCTGGCTGGAAGGAAGGAATCTTCAACTGTGGTACCTATCAAGAAAACTATCCCCTAAACAAGAAGGACCATTTGAGATCACACAGGTTATCTCCCCTGTATCGTACCGCCTTAAACTGCCACCAACCTGGAAGATACACAATGTATTCCATGCCTCCCTCCTATCCCCTTATCGGGAGACTGCAGAACACGGCCCCAACTTCTCAGATCCACTGCCCGAACTGATCGGTGGAGAAGAAGAGTACAAGATAAATTCCATTCTCTTACATCGAGGAACACAAGGACGAAGGCGGTACCTGGTATCCTGGAAAGGGTACTCCGCAGCAGAGAACACTTGGGAACCAGAGGAAAACCTCCAACATGCACAAACACTCCTGGACAAATATAAGTCCGTTCAACCAAAGGACTTCCCCCAGTAAATGCTCCGAAAAAGAGGCTTCGAATTCCAACCTGGTCTACCCTTCTACAAGTTCTTCTTCCTCTATCGCAATGACCTTCCTCCATCCCATCCTCTCGAACACCAATACTTCTGTAACAAAAAGTACAGCAGCTGCCCTTGGCATTACGAATCATGACCCAACAATCCCCCTCTTCAATTACCCATTGCAACTGCATCATGGCCTGAGGAACCTATGAATCCCTCATGGCCCAAAGGAACCACCTAGACCTACCTTATCCCTACTATATCTGCTCCAACCATCTCCCCCCTCGCTTGTGAAGGATTCTCTTTGCCTCCGTCCTGACTACCCCAGCCCTTACTTTGCGCATGGAACTAGACCTGCGCTACAACTACAATAAGAAAACCAAGGACCTATGCTCCCTCTTCCAAATTTACCAAATCATCCATCTTGCTGCCCACCAACTCATTCCCCATGATTCTCCTGAACAATTCACGTCCATAATGCAAACCGGAGTGGACGAAGTGCATTCCCTCATCCTTGATCTCCTTTACGAGGAAGGGTTCGGACACCTAGTGGACCATATTGACGAGAGCTTGCTCCGATCCATCGTAGAGCCCTTCTTTGACATTATGAGTGTCCACGAGTATAGGACCTACGTAGGAGATGCCCCTTGCACCATACCCTTCGACCCCTATCTTGACACACCGGTATCTGTTGAAAGAACTCCTTCCCCCATTTTTCAGGTCCCACCTCCTCATTCCCCTGAACGGACGTACTTTCCCACTCTAATCACCATTCCAGAATCTTCTAAAATCGATACCCATGCCACCACCCCCTCCAACGTTTCAGGAGACTCTCCAGTTGCTACCCGATCACCCACTCCTGCCCCTGAGGACATGCTACGATGAACTCTCGCTCGCCATGAGAGCTTGTTACCTCCTGGACTCCCTCCAGCAACCCTGCTTACATTAGAAAATACCCTTCGTCCCATACTCCATTCCTTTCGAGGGACTAGGTCAGCTTTCTTGGACAGAGCAGGCACATCTCGAGACCTCATTAACATCGACACTTCCAATATCCCAATGCATCCCCCTAAGAAATGACTTCATTGCCACCAATGCGGGAAACCAGATCATGTTCGCATCTTCTGTGGAAAATATGTCTGCCCTTGGTGCCACAAACGTGCCCCTAGGCATGTGCAAGCTAGATGCCATCGTCGACAATGTGTGGAGTGCAACAAGTATGGACATATTTGCGCCCACTGCCCAGTTTACAATGGCCTCGACCACGATGATGGATTCTCCGAGGGAGTTGACTTCACCAACTATGAAACCAATGAAGGAGACATTGACAGACCAGATCATTGAGCAGGTGCTTCAATGCTACAAAAGGGGTAATGTTACAGTTTTCCCCTGTGACCCATCTTTTCTCTACGCCTATGGACTGATTATCTCTTTTCATGTCTTCATAAGACACCTATCTTCTTTCCCTTGTTAGTTCTCCAAATCTTTCACCTTTGATTAGTGCACTGGAATTCTGGTTGAAGTCATGCTTTATTCCAATTGAAGTCATGTTTTATTCTGGTTGAAGCCACACTTTATTCCGGTTGAGTCACCTTTCCTTATTTGGACTATTCCTCCTTGTCATCACTCTCCTTATGTGATGACTTGTATTCCCCTTATTCGTCCACATAGCTTACTACTGCGCACCCAGCCTTATGCAGTACGCAGCAACATAGCCTCTACTGCACACACAGGATAGCACAGTCCAGTATATTGTATAAGTAGCTACCAGACTTTGCTTGTATTCCCCAGCTAGTTCTATGCAATCCAGCGTTGTTACTTAGCATATCCACGAGCCCCAAGTGTGCGCATTGGGTAGTGAGACACTCTATTACTTTGCTTTGCCCACAACAAGTCTCCGAACTACTTCGAGTGTTCGCTGCGCTACGTTCTGACGCCCAGCGTTAACAGATGCTGTGATTCTTTGTGCTGACTATGATGCGGGGGGATGGGGGTTTGGTTGTGATTGGGTATGGGGTGTTGGGGGGGGTGGCCAGGTGTGCAAGGTGGTGGGTGAAGGTGCATGGCCGGGTGTGTGAGATGGTGGGTGAAGGCACGTGGCCAAGTGTGCGAGGCAAAGGTGGGGCATGGAGCCAGGTGCGTGAGGAAGGAAGGTAAGGGAGAGTGTGCAAGGCAGGGGGGGGAGTATGGTTGGGACAGGAAAGGATGCATGGGAGGTTAGGGTAGGAGGTCATGGGAAGATGTAAGAGGGGGTACTTGTTACGATTGGCATTGATGCCTCCAGACAATTCATTTTTCACCTTTCTATTTCCTTGACACTCTAATAGACATCCCTACCTTAGTCTTGACTGGAACCATACCGGAACCACAAGGAACCACAACTATTGTTTACACCTTCACACGGAACCATGGGAACCACATCAGAACCACACGGAACCACATTTGACACTTGTCACTTCCTTTCTCTTATCTCGTTCCAACTCGGAATCACAAGGACCATTCCCTTCTCCTTGGCAATACCTCTCTGATGCATTGCCTCATATTCCCTTGACTACTGAACTGCCTTACACAGCACACATTGCCCACCACTGCCCAGCGCAGGATGCACTGCTCACTACTGCCTTACACAGCACTACTGCGCCTACTGCCTTATGCAGCACACATTGCCTGCTGCAGCCCTATGCAGCAGGCATAGCTCCCACTGCCCTACACAGCACTTAGCTTAGTATAAGTAGCTCCCTCTCTCCACTGCCATTTCCCCAGCCAGTTCTACGCACTTGGATGTACTTCTCTCCTCTAGTACCTCCCTATGCAATGTCTGGTCTCCCAGAATCCCTTGTGTGTGACAAGACTCTGAGGTTCTTTTCACACCAATGTAGGAGCCATGTGTCAAGTGCTTAAGCCAGGCACTAGTGGAGTGTCTTGCATCCTCAGCGTTCAACTTGGATTCGTTTGGACAACAAAGTCCCAGTTGCCGAATCAACAAATCTAACAGTACTTGCCTCGTTGGCATGACACTCTGTTGCTTGGAGCCTCTGGGAGATGATGTTTGCTTTCATCTTCACTAGGACATCCTCATTGATGTACTTGAGGTTGAAGGCAGATTTGGTGCCAAGCGTGAGGTGCCAGTGCTTGCAGTATGTGGCTTGATAAATGATAAGAGCCTTGAAGGCATCCTCGTCTGCATTGTGGCGCCATTTGTGGGTACCTAGATTCATCCAGAAGTCGCAGAGAGCCTGAAGGTATTCATCAGGCCATTTGGCATCATTCATGGCTTGCAAGATGCGGTGCGTAGCTTGGTTGATCTGGGGCCAGGTTAAGTTCTGGTTTTTGATGATGGTCTGTTTTGCTTGGGTGGCTGCAATGGGAATGAAGATCTGGACCCCTTGTTGACCTGATGCAGTGATGGCTAGAGCTTCATCATCCAGGGTGAGAGTGGTGGCTTGTGCATCAGCCAGTCCTTGGTTGGTAAAGAAGTAGAGGGGGAGGTACTCTTTTTTTTTGAGTTTGCGGGTGGCAAGGGTGGAGGGGATGATGGGAATGGTCTTGGGTGCGGGAATGTCAGGAAAGGAAGAGAACATGGCCATGCTCTTTTTCTTTTCCGCTTTCTTGGCTTCTTCTTTTTCATTGCACTTGGCTTGGGCCTGTTGTTCAGCCAGAAGTCATTGTTGTTCCTGGAGCTGGTGATCTTGTTCTGCCTGGGCAGCTTGTCGCTCATCCCAGGTTTGCTTGTCTGCATCATTTTGGGCATCCCAAAGTTTGAGGAGCTGTTTGGCTGCTTCATCTTGAGTGATGCTGAGGATGTTGATTAGGGATTGGCATGCTGCTGTGAATCTGATGTGGAGAAAGTCAGGTTGGACTGCGTTATGTGGGTTTTGCATGAGGGCAGTGAACGAGGAAGTTGTAGCGAGTGTTGGAAAGATGCAAAAGAATGAAATGAGGTGTACTACTATGGACAGGGTACTAGCTGGAGGACGAAGTGAGAAGAGAAGTGAAGGAGCTACTCCGCTTCTCACACATAGACTATACCCTGCACTTGCCTTGTTCCTCAGCTAGACACAGGACTCCATATCCCTGTCATACTATGCTAATTCTTCATACATACATATGTATCACCCCATCATACACACTCCATCCTCATGTCATATTCACTCTCCATCTAAATCCTCATATATATTCATTCCATTCATTCCATCTCTCTCCTCAGTCATTGTGTCTCTTCGACTGAGGTGAGCTTACTAGTCTCAAACAGATACATTATGCTTACTTACCATATTCCTAGTCCTCTTGTGCTCTAGGTATGTTACTGTAATCATAGTCATTGTGTCTCTTTGACTGAGTTCTCTCATACTCTAGTCCGAGCCCTTTCACCTCTCGATAGGTTATGAGCCCTTTCAGCTCCGACTAGACCACACATTCATTTTTAGTCCCATCTCCACCTCACATTGAATAAATCTGGCCCACTGTCTGCTCTCCCCTGTTGATCCACAGATCCTACACATTCCCCTTCCATTATCACCACCCTTGACACCCACTCTGTCACCATCATTGACACCATTGGATGCCATGTTGGCTCCCATGGTTTCCTCTGTTTGGCACCATACTACATACCCTTACACACTGCTTGCTCTGGACAGCTCCAATTACACCTCATGGGCATGTTCGATGGAGTTATGGCTCTCTCTTTTTAACTTTTGGAGCCTTCCTGATGAGATGAGACCCTTCCAGCTCCAGCTCAAAAGGCTGGGGAGTTGAATATTGACTATGGCGCAGGCCTTAAAACCTTCCATGCTACTGCAGAGGCTGTATTTGTTATGGTTTTCCCCTATGACCCATCCTTTCCCTACGTCTATGGACTCATTGTTTCCCCTTGTGTCTTCACCAGACACTTGTCTTCTTTCCCCTATTGACTTCTCTGGTTCTGAACCAGAACCCTTTGGAACCACATTGTCTTACATAACAGACTAATCCCTCCTCGTCATCACTCTCCTTATGTGATGACTCATGATCCCTTACTCATTCACATAGCCATGATATTGCACACCATGCCTTATGCAGTACGCAGCAGCATCGCCCTTGCTGCGCACATAGGATTGCGCAGTATCACAACTCGTATAAGTAGCTACTTGATTCAACCTGTATTCCCCAGCTAGTTCTATGCAATCCAGCATTGTTATTTAGCACATCCACGAGCCCCAAGTGTGCGCATTAGGTAGTGAGACACTTCTTCTCTTTGCTTTGCCCACAACAAGTCTTTGAACTACTTCGAGTGTTCGCTGTGCTATGTTCCGATGCCCAGCATTAACAGTATCCTTTCGAGAGTGGCAAGGCTATGCCAAAGGTCTTTTGGCCATGGCAGTGCATCAGAGCGACCACCTTCATTTTGCTGGTATCACTGACACATCAGTTATTTGGATAGCCATAGCCATGAAATATTTCCCCTCTGTTGGCATTTGTTTCAACCGCCTCATGGCACATGTTTTTGACCTTCTGAAAGCATCTGACAGCACTTCACTCATTGTTACAATCAAGGAAATCACTGACATCAAGGCGCAGTTTCAGGCCATTGAATCAGCCAAGTGGAGAATAAATGAATACACCCTTATCCAGTCTCTCCTACGCTCTCTTCCTTCATTTTACACACCATTCTCCCAACTGATACTTCAAAGCACTGATGCTATCAATGGGACCCTTACGCTTCCTAGCATTGTTAGCCAACTGTGTAATGCCAAGCAGCATTATGCTGGCTATGGCCTTGACAACCCTCATATGCTCCACTCAGTGATGGTCACAAAGACCAACACTATCTCTATTCCCAAGTTGACTGAACCACCCAAGTTCTTTGACAAAGCAAAGGGTGACAAATGGGAACTATCCTACTGCTCCAAATGTGGATACTGCAAGCATACTGGACACATATGGCACACCTGTCACGCACGATTGGGCAATCATCCTAAACCCGCTGATTCCCCATCCAAGTTGTTATGCTCAACTCGGGTAGAGGTGAACGTAGACCTGGTCAGTTCAAAGGTTCTATCTAGGACGAATGTTTGTCGTAGATGGTTCAAGGGTTCAAGGGGTTCTTCCAATGATGAGACGATCATCGGTGGTTTCAAGAGTTTCAAGGGAGCGTCCACTCAGAGTAGGACGAGGACTACAAGGGAGACAAGGGATCCGAGGGATCAAAGACGATGTACAAGGTATGATGCTATTCCAGGTAGGTCAAGCGTAAAGTACATCTGTGATATCGTAGGGTTTATATAGGAAAGAGAAAGAAGGAATTACTAAGCAATAGAATGTGAAGGAATTCCTAAGAATGTTTAGTAATACACAGCAAGTGAGACTGAAGAGGAATCGATGATGTCAAGCAGGCTGTACAGCAAGACACGTGTCCAATAGAAATGCAACGACAGGTAATCAAGATGACAAGACGTCTGATAAGAACGCTTGGAGAAGTAAGCAAGGTGACAAACAAGAGAAACAATAGGGGTGAATCGTAACACAAGTCAGCTCTTACATCTTTATTGACAATCGCCAATACTGATTTGGGCACAGATCTTCCTGAACACCTGGTCCTACCTATTCCTCTCACCCTTTCTGTACATACTGCCAGTCTTACTCATGCCTCCTCCCATAATTCCCTCACATTCCATGTGGATTCCTCAGCTACTGCACATATGGAATCAGACATTACACATTTTACATGATATACTCCCTTCCATTTGCCTGTTCCTGTTACACTTGGCTCGGGTAGAAACAAATATAGACTTGGTTGAGATGAAGGTTCTTTCAAAGACAAGCATTCGTCGATGATAGGATCAAGGGTTCAAGGTTGGTTACGCTTGGCTTGGGTAGAGACAAATGTAGACCTAGTCAAGACGAAGGTTCTTTCAAAAGACGAATGTTTGTTGATGATAGGATCAAGGGTTCAAGGGTTCTTTCAACGACTTAGATGATCATTGATGGTTTCAAGGGTTTCAAAGGAGCATCCACTCAGAGTAGGACAAGGACTACAAGGATCCAAGGGATCCAAGGGATCAAAGGACGATGTCAAGGTATGATGCTATTCCAGGTAGGTCAAGCATAAGGTACATCATTAGTATTGTAGGGTTTATATACTAAAATGAAGGAGAGATGACTAAGCGATAGAACACGAAGGAATCTCAAGGAATGTTTAGTAATATACAGCAAGTGAACTAGAAGAAGAAGTAAAGGGTAATCAGTATGACAATGATAGGAAAATAAATAGGGGTGAATCATAACAGTTCCAGTTAAATTGGCCAATGATCACACTGTCTCTGCCCCAGGTTGGGGATATATCATTTTGAACATTTTCAATGGTGATGGCTGGCATCCTTTGGAACTCCCTTTTCTCCATGTCCCAGATTTATGCTGCACCTTGATCTCCATATCAGCACTTGCTTCCGACAAAATGTATTTTGAGAGCACTACTTCTGGTGGCTTCATTCATACTGTTGAAGGGGCTATGTACTACAGGAGTAAAATAGACCTGAGGGAGGAAGTACTAGCTCACCAGTTGGATAAACGTTGAGGTAAGTGATACATTGTGGTAACTGGACAAGTTGTTATTGTCACTCTGCTACTGAGTCTGTACCTATATATACTACAGCGCTAGAGTCACATGATGTATAGATGTTAAGTACTTCCAGTTCCACACTTCCGGGTTCTGAGGTTCCGGGTTCTGGAGTTCTGGTCACTATACTATACTATGGTTGTTGAACAGTAATAGTACTTATTCAACACTCCCCCTTGCTAAGCAGCTACTCTGAGTGTGGAAGCAAGTTCAGTACTATGACTGTGGTTTGTCGTAGAACTCAAGGCCTAATTGTTTTCAGCATTGAGTGAGCACATCCAGACCAAGATTCTTGGTAAACATATCGGTAGGGTTTTTAGTACCCTCAATGTAAAAGATTTCAATGAGGCCTTCCTTGACATAGTCACAGATGCCATGCCATTGAAGATCAATGTGTTTGGAGTGGCTTTCAGTAACCAGGTTTTCAGCCATGAATATGGAACCCTGGTTGTCACCACAGATTGGGATAGGGGTCATTGAATAACCCAGCTTTTCCATATTGGTGCGAATCCAAATGACTTGTTTGCTGCAGTCAGATAGCACAACATATTCAGCTTTGGTGGATGAGTATGCCACACGAGATTGTTGGCAAGATTGCCAGCTGAAGATGCAGCCTGCTAGTTTAATAAACCAACCTGTTTGCAAGCGTCTAGTGTTCGGGTCTGATGCCCAATCAGAATTGGTATAAGCGATTAGGCCAGCCTTGGTAGAACCATCAAATACAAGGGAATAATATTTAGTCCCAAGTAGATAGTGGCATATATAAAATGCATGATCAAGTTGATCCTTAAAGGGCTTAGCTGCATGCTTTGAGAGGGCAATCATTGCAAATGCTATATCGGGACAAGTTCCGAGCATAAGGTATAGGAGTGACCCAATCACTTGTTGGAAAAGTGATCTGATTTTGGTGTCCACAACACCTTCATGAGCCTTTGGGTAATAACCCTGAGGAAGAGGGGTAGGAGCCACACAAGCGTTGGTAAGATCAAATCTTTGGAGGATTTTCTCTAAATAGGCACATTGATCAATAAAGATCTTGCTGCCGTCTCAGCAGATGTTCATGTGTAAGAACTCCTTTGCAGGACCTAAGTCTCTGCATTCCCAGCACTTCATAAAAGCAGCTTTAATCTTTCTGATGGTCTCAATGTTAGGGCAGCAGAATAGCGTGTCATCAACATAGATAATTGCTACAACTATAGAGGTCCCGTTCTTCTTGTATAAGATGATTCCGGCTTTGGACTTCAGATATGTGAATCCAAGATTTTTCATGGACTCATTGAGAGTCTCCCACCAGGCGAGTCCGGCTTGTTTAAGGCCATATGGGGCATGTCATAAATGGAGTACTTTGTGTTACAGTTTTCCCTTATGACCCCTCTTTTCCCTATGTCTATGGACTCATCGTTTCCCCTAGTACCTTCGCTAGGCACTTGTCTTCTTCTCCTTCCTAGGATCATTTACTTGTTGAGTCACGCTTCATTTACTTGTTGAGTCATGCTTCATTTACCTTTTGAGTCACCTTTCCTTATTTGGACCATTACTCCTCGTCATCATTCTCTTTATATGATGACTC
>JBBPLF010000873.1:0-14286 GCA_038089615.1 Aureoboletus auriporus
GAGACAACCAAGGAAGTAAAACTTCCAGAAGCTTACAAAGACATCTGTGAAGTCTTTGTAAGCTTCTGGAAGTTTTACTTCCTTGGTTGTCTCCTTTGCTGCGATTTCTGTGGCGATGGTGGTTTTCCTTATAGGGTAGGCTTTTTCAGCCAGTCTGTCAAGTCGTTTTTTCCATAAGTTGACAATCCTTGTATCAGGATTCATTCCGAGATATCATACTAGATATCTTTGGCAGATTGTTTTCGGGGAATCATGTTGTTTGATTCTGGGTTTGTCCAGTAGTTCTACTTTCCCAGTTGTCCAGTCGATGATAGGGTTGTTTTCCCTGAGCCAGGGCAACCCTAGTATTAGGTTCTCCTTTCCACAGTTGATGACAAGGAAGTCTCTTTTCTCATCGGTTTCTCCAATCTGGATGGTGGGGGTGACTTTATGTTGGATTATTCCTCCTAGGTTAGGTGATCCATCCACGTTCTGAGCTTTCTTTGGTTTGTTCAGACGGGTCTGTGTAAATCCCCTTTTCTTCACTAAGTCTTGGTCTATGAAATTTCCTGTTGCCCCGCAGTCTATTAGGGCAAAGGTGTCGATGATTTGGTCATTTTCTTGCTTGAACAGGGAAATAGGAATTCAGATCAATTCGTTATTTCATTTGATTAAGAAGACAGGGGCCATTATGTGGGAGAGTGGAAAGCATCGACTCTTTCCTTCCTTCTAAAAATCCTCAGTGGGGATTTCTTCTACTTGGGCCGTCGTTTCGGCATCTGCTTTAGTGTCATATATGATATCAAGTATGCGTATGATTTCATCTTCAGAGATGCCTTTTGTTTTCAAGGCATCCTGGTGTTCTTCAAGTTTGGTCTTCCGGACCTTCTCATTCCTTGCGGGGTTCCTCTGTGGGCGAGGGGGGACCCGATTGTTTCTCTTTGGCTCATTAGAGCATTTCTTGCAGGTATGGTTGCGTGTGTTGCATCCTACCTGATGGCATATGAAACACTTGTTGTTCCTTAAGTGTTTGGCCTTCTCAGTGGGGGAGAGCCAGGTGTTGTTTACTTGCAAAGTATCGACGTCCATGGCATTTAGATCTCTAGGGGGGTTCCTATTAAAGATCTCCACTCTCCTTCCTTTGCGCAAGCTATCAATCCTTTTGTTTTGGGCATGAAACACTACGGAGAGTTTGATCCATTCTGCGAGTATGATGGGGAGTGGGTTTATGGATAACATCTTGGTGGAGATATCCGGATCCAGCCCTTTCAGGAGATAGTTGGCCTTGGTTGCTTCATCTTGTATTCCTGCTATGGCCTCTGTGGCCTGGAAGGTGGTGATGTAGTTGGTATATCCAGCATCATCCTTCCCTTTCTGTGACAATTTGTCCAGTTGTTACCTGGCTTGATTCTGGTAATCAAAGGGGAAGAATGTTTTCTTGAATTTATCCATTAGTTTGGCAAATGTGAGGTCTGTTAAAGACTCGTTTGCCAATTGGACATAAATGGATTCGGAGGTGATTCCTCGTCCTTTGCTCATCTTGGCAAGGGTGGTTAGGATCCTGGTGTTGTCATTGTAGAACTTCTTATTCATATTGAAGTAGGCTGTCATGGCCATCTTCCATCTAATTGTATCTTCTGGTTTTCCAGAGAAGTCTCCTGATAAACCGGCTTTCAGTTCAGAGTCTTTTGTAGAGTCAGATATTTCTATGTCAGAGTCTGGTTCTTCAATTCTGGGGTGGATTGGGATTGGAATGGGTATTGGGGCGTTGTCCCAGATTTCTGGTTCCTCAGTAGGGACTGGGGGTGCCAGAGGGGTTCCAGGAGTGGGAGTTTCATCGGAAGAGTTGGAAGGGGGACAGATGGTTCATCCTCTTCGGGATCCTAGTCCATAAGAAATGGTGGGTGAATCTTTCTGTCAGGTGACAGAGATGGGTTTGAAGAGCTAGTTCTTTTATAACGCTAGGTGTAAGAACCTGGCAAATGTATACTCGAAGTAGTACCATGACTTTGTGTGAGCGGAGGAAGACTTGTTCTCACTATCCAAAGGCGCACACCTTGGGACTTGTGGATGCCAGATAATGACACAGAATTGCGTAGAACTAGCTGGGGAAATTTACAGGAGAGATGAGGTACTACTTATACTACTCTACTGCTGCATAAAGCAGTGGTCGCAGTAGTCGGCTATGTACTGCGGACTGCATGGGGCAGTGAGTATGCAGTGGTATGGCTATGGTAATGGAGATGAAATGTGCAGCAAGGAGGCTATGTGAGGAATGGGGATATAAGGTGATACTTCATAAAGGAGTCACTGAGGAGAGAAAAGCTGTCTGAAGAATATGTTAAGACGGGAACAAGGACATGTGTCTAGTAAAAACACAAGGAGAAACAACAAGTCCATAGATATAGGGAAAGGAGCCATCATAAGGGAAAATTGTAACACAACCCCTCATTGATTCTCTGACTCAACTCCGAGTCTCTCTATTCCTCTCTCTCTGGATCAACTTCTGGTACTTATACCCTTCATGGTTCTTTGTACACCTCCGACCTCTGCAAATTCAGGACACACGGATTTAATAAGGGTGCAGCACATAAGCTGAAGCCAAGTCCCATTCAACCACATCATTTCAGAGTTCGCTCCAGAGCATCGGACCAGTCTCTAACAGTATATTCGACTCTCTTCTTGCTTGAATCCACTTACCATGACTACCCGTACTTGCACCAGAACTTGTCCAAGTATCCTTCCTGCCATATCTCCATGATACAACTCTTTGTCTCTATTCAATAACAATTGCCAAGACCCCGAAATCACTGAAGACTTCTGTGGTTTCTCCGTGCGATGTATTCCCACACCCTCCATTTCCCAGGGTCCATCTGAGTCCCCTACCCCCAGAGCAAGAATTGTCTCTGCTGTGCTTGAAGGTGTTACAATTTTCCCTTACAACCCCTCATTTCCTTACGTCTATGGACTCATTGTTTCCCCTAGTGTCTTTGCAAGACACTTGTCTTCTCCTCCTTCTTAGGTTCCTACACTTCATTTGCTTGTTGAGTCATGCTTCATTTACTTGTTGAGTCACACCTCATTTACTTGTTGAGTCACCTTTCCTCATTTGGACTATTACTCCTCATCACCATTCTCTTTATATGATGACTCGTGTTCCCTTACCCATCCAAGTACAGCTTATACTGCGCACATCGCCTTACACAGTGCGCAGTCACATAGCCTATACTGCACACACAGGACTGCGCAGTCTCTTACTTCGTATAAGTAGCTACCGATCTCAGCTTGTATTCCCCAGCTAGTTCTACGCAATTCAGCGTTGTTACTTAGCACATCCACGAGTCCCAAGTGTGCGCATTGGGTAGTGAGACATATCTTCCTTTGCTTCACCCACAACAAGTCTTCGAACTACTTTAAGTGTTCGCTGTGCTACGTTCCGACACCCAGCGTTAACAAAAGAACTAGCTCTTCAACCTCATCTCTGTCCTTTGACAGAAAGATACGCCCACCATTTCCGGACAAGGACAAGGACAAGGACGGACCATTTGTCCCCCTTCCGAATCCTCAGACGATATCCAAACACCGTCCGCACTCTTCGCTCTCCCAGCACTAATCCCCACCGAGGACTGGAGAATCCAAGAAGCTCCACCCATCCCCAGACAACCGCCACCTCCCCCACCCGAAGACCCACACTCCGATATAGAAATGTCGGACCACGGAAGCAAAGACATCGAACTTAAGGCCGGACTACCAGCAGACTTCTCTGGAGATCCGAAGGACGCTATCCGTTGGAAGATGGCTATGACAGCCTACTTCAATATGAACCAAAAGTTCTACAACAAGAATGCTAAAGTCTTAACCACCCTCGCAAAGATGAGCAAGGGTCGAGGAACTGCTTTCTCCAAATCCATTTACATGCAGCTTGCCAACAACACCATGAAGGATCTCACCTTCGCCAAGCTCATGGATCTCTTCGAGAAGACCTTCTTCCCCTTCGACTACAAAAACCAAGCAAGGAAAAAACTAGACAAACTGACACAACATGGGAAGAGTGATGCCGCTTACATGGAATACATCACCGCCTTCCAGGCTGCGGAAGCCATAGCGGGAATAGACGACGAACTCACCAAGATAAACTACCTTATGAAGGGACTGGACCCAGATATCTCCACTAAAATCCTCTCGATCAACCCCCTCCCTGACAAACTCTCGGAATGGCTCAGACTTTCCGGAGTATTCCACGCTCAGAACAAGAGGATAGAAGATCTGCGAAAGGGACTGTTAACGCTGGGCATCGGAACGTAGCACAGCGAACACTCGAAGTAGTTCGAAGACTTGTTGTGGGCGAAGCAAGGCGAAGATATGTCTCACTACCCAATGCGCACACTTGGGGCTCGTGGATGTGCTAAGTAACAACGCTGAATTGCGTAGAACTAGCTGCCGAATACAGGAGGAGGTAGGTGGTTACTTATACTAGTGTGATACTGCGCAATCCTATGTGCGCAGTATGGGCTATGTGACTGCGCACTGCGCAGAGTGATGTGCGCAGTGGAGGCTATACAAGGATGGATATAGGAGCACTGGTCATCATATAAAGAGAATGATGACGAGGAGAAGTAGTCCAAAAAAGGAAGCTTACTAAATAAAAGGCCGCACGGGAGTGGTAAGAACCGCGCGGGAATAAAAAGGCCGCGCGGGAATGGTAATAACCGCATGGGAATAAAGGCCGTGCGGGGATAATAAACAAGAGAAACTTAACCAGGAAATAGAGACGAGTGTCTCGCGAAGACAGCTGGGGAAACAATGAGTCCGTAAACATAAGGAAAAGAAGGGTCATAAGGGAAAACCGTAACAGGGACGAAAGGTAGACTTCCAAGTCAAAGGGAAACCCACCAGAGACCCAAACGCTATGGACGTCGATGTTGTTTGCATCAACTACACCCAGCTCTCACCAGTAGAAAGGGCAGAACACATGAACAACAAATGCTTCAAATGCCACCGGGTAGGATGCCACTCCAGGAATCACTCCCGAGACAAACGTCCAGATGGACAAGGAAAGAGCAACAACAGGGCCCCTCCTCGCCCGCAGAGGAACCCCACCAGGAAAGAATAGGTCAGGAAGACCAAGTTCGAAGAGTACCAGGACACCTTAAAAGAAAGAGGTGTCACTGAGGAGGAACTCGTACGCACACTCGACATCTTCTATGATATCAACAAACCGGAAACAGTCGCCACAATCCCGGTTGAGGAAGAAGAAACTCCTAAAAAGGATTTTTAGAAGGGAGGAAAGGGTCGACGCTCTCCAATCCCGAAGTAATAGCTCCAGTATTCTTGTCAGATCCAAACAGTGAATCTATGCGAATCCCTATTTCACTGTTCGAACAAGAAAACGACCGAATCGTCGACACATTCGCCCTCATCAATTGTGGGGCAACCGGAAATTTCATAGATCGCGATCTAGTGAAAAAGAAAGGATACAAACAGATCCGACTGGATAAACCAAAGAAGGCGCAAAACGTGGATGGATCCCCGAACATAGGAGGAATCATCCACCACAAAGTAGCCCTCACCATCCGGATCGGAGAAGTAAATGAGAAGAGAGAGTTCCTCATCATCAACTGTGGAAGAGAAAATCTTATCCTCAGAATCACATGGCTTCGAGAAACCAATCCTGCAATAGATTGGACCACCGGAAAAGTTACTCTACCCGATAAACCACAAACACCACGGCACGATTCCCCAGAAGCAATCTGCCAAAGATACCTCGTCAGGTACCTGGATTTAGACCAAGATGAAAGAATAGCCAAGATGTGGAAAAAGAGGATGGACAAAAAGATAGAAACCCTCAGGAAAACCACACTTGCCACTGAACTGGCAGCTCAGGAAACACCGAAGGAAGAAACACTCCCACCAGAATACGAAGACTTTGCTGATGTCTTTGCCGAACGAAAAGGAGACGAACTACCACCCTCTCGATCATTCGACCACGGAGTAGATCTCGACTCAACCTTCGTACCCAAAGTAGCTAAGGTATACCCCTTAAATCCCAAGGAAAAAGAGGCCTGCAAGGAGTTCATTGACAAACATCTAAAAACCAGAAAGATTGTCCTATCCAAGTCCTCACAAGCATCCCCATTCTTCTTCTTACCAAAGAAGGATGGAACCGTGCACCCATGTCAAGACTATCGATATCTTAACTCCCATACCATCAAAAACGCTTACCCACTCCCTCTCATCTCCGATCTTATTGACCAACTCAAAGGGTCGTCCATCTTCACCAAAATGGACATCAGATGGGGATACAACAACGTCCTTATCAAACCACACGACAGATGGAAAGCAGCGTTCATAACACCTATGGGATTATTTGAACCAACTGTAATGTTCTTCGGCATGTGCAACTCCCCAGCAACATTCCAAGCCTTGATGAACCACACCTTCGCAGACCTCCTTGCGGAAGGATGGTTAATCATCTATATGGATGACATCCTCATCCACTCCGACGACCCAGCAGTACCCAGGAACGGACTTGTCGAGTCCTCCAAAGACTCCTAGAGCACAAACTTTCCCTAAAGCTAAAGAAATGCTTCTTCGACAAAGCAGAGGTCGAATATCTAGGAATGATCATCCAGGCTGACCGGATCCAGATGGACCCAGTCAAACTGAAGGCCATAAACAAATGGCAACCTCCAAAGTCGGTTAAAGCAGTCCGATCATTTATCGGATTTTGCAACTTTTACCGAAAATTCATATCCAACTTCTCCACCAAAGCAAAACCTCTACATGACCTAACCAGAAAAGGAGCAAGATGGGAGTGGACGAAAGAGTGCGAGGAAGCCTTCGTAGCCATCAAACAAACCTTTATCCAGAAACACGTCCTTCAAATGCCTGACATCACCAAACCTTTCACTGTCATGACCGACGCCTCTTTAACTGCCATAGGGGCTGTCCTCATGCAGAACGATAGTAATGGAGATCTACACCCTTGTGCCTACCTCTCCAAAACCCTATCACCCGCAGAATGGAACTATGATATCTACGACCAAGAACTCCTAGGGGTCATTTGTGCTCTGGAAGAATGGAAACATTACTTACAAGGAACTGGACTCCCTGTAACCGTCATCACCGATCATAAGAACCTCACATACTTCAAAACTCCTCAGAAACTCTCCAGACGACAGGCACGATGGATGTTATTCCTTCAAGACTTTGACCTCCACTTTTCTTCCGTATCTGGGACGCAAATGGGACCCGCCGACGCCCTATCTCGTCGAGATACCATAGATACGTTCACGGATAACCAGGAGGTTACCCTTCTCCCCGAGGATATTTTCATCCGCACCCTCGACGTTGCCCTCATTGAGAAAATCGCAGAATCCACTCCCTCGGATCCCTTAGTCCTCACCGCTCTTAAAGCATTAAATGAAGGCACCCCCCTGCTTTCCAAATCTTCACCCCACGACTGGGACTATATCGGGGGCATGTTACACTATAAACATCAACTCTACATCCCAGAACCAGCACGACAGGGACTCGTCCGACTCATTCACGAAAGCGATCATGGTGGACATGGGGGAATCTTTCATACCACCAACCTTATACAACACGATTATTGGTGGCCAGGTATGTATGACCACATTCATCTGAAAATTTGTCCACGGTTGCACAGTCTGCCAGGCTAACAAAACCAATACTCACCCTACTTCCCCTGCGTTGACACCCCTCCCCTCCACCTGTACTCGCCCTTTCCAACAGGTTTCCGTTGATCTCATCACCGACCTTCCGACCTCCCTCACTTTTGATTCTATCATGGTCGTGGTCGACCATGGCCTTACAAAGGGGGTAATCCTCATCCCCTGTCATAAAACCATCGACGCTGCCGCAGTAGCCCACTTATTTTTCACTAATGTATTCTGACATTATGGACTCCATGACCACTGCATATCCAACAGAGGACCCCAATTCGCGTCCACCTTCGCACAAGAATTGGCCAGACTCCTAAAATACGACCTAAAACTATCATCTGCATATCACCCCCAAACTGATGGAGAAACCAAACGAGTAAATCAAGAACTCAAAACCTACTTACAAATATTCTGTGATGGACACCCAGAATGATGGGCAGAACTACTCCCAATGGCGGAGTTCTCCCATAATTCCGCCGTCCACTCCTCCACCTTGAAGTCCCCCTTCTCCCTCATCTTAGGATATGAACCTTGCTCCTATCCCCCAATCGGAAAGATGTTCCTCCCTGCTCTAGAAATACGCCTATCTGAGTTAGAAGAAGCCCAACGGGAAGCCCTTGCCATGCATGAGAAAACCCAATGGATCATGAAGGAACGAACCTCTTCTAAGTTTCGCCCCTGGATAGTCGGAGACAAAGTCTGGCTGGAGGGAAGGAACCTCCGACTGTGATACATATCCAGGAAACTATCTCCTAAATGAGAAGGACCATTTGAAATCACACAGGTTATCTCCCCTGTGTCATATCGCCTTAAACTACCGCCCACCTGGAAGATACATGATGTCTTCCACGCCTCTCTCTTATCCCCTTATCGAGAGACTGCGGAACACGGCCCCAACTTCTCAGACCCACCGCCCGAGCTGATCGGCGGAGAAGAGGAATACAAAATAGACTCCATCCTCTCACACCGTGGAACACGAGGACAAAGGCAGTACCTGGTATCTTGGAAAGGATACTCCGCAGCAGAAAACACCTGGGAACCAGAGGGAAACCTCCAACATGCACAAACACTCCTGGACGAATATAAGTCCGCTCGACCAAATAACTTTCCCCAGTAAATGCTTCGGAAGAGAAACTTCGAATTCCAACCAGGTCTCCCCTTCTACAAGTTCTTCTTCCTTTACCGCAATGACCTTCCCCCGTCCCATCCTCTCGAACACCAGTACTTCTGCAATAGACTATACAGTGGTTGCCCCTGGCAATACAAATCATGACTCAACAATCCACTTCCTCCAACACCCATCGTAACTGCATCATGGCCAGAGGCACCTACGAGTCCCTCATGGCCCAGAAAAATCACCTGGAACTACCCTATCCCTACTACGTTTGCTCCAATCGTCTCCCCCCTTGTCTGCGGAGAATCCTCTTCGCCTCCGTCCTAACCACCCCAGCCTTTACTGTATGCATGGAACTAGACCTTCGATACAATTACGACAAGAAAACCAAAGATCTATGCAACCTCTTCCGCACTTACCAAGTCATACGCCTCGCCGCCCAGCAACTTGTCCCCCATGACTCCCCAGAACAATTCGTAGCCACCATGCAAACCGGAGTAGATGAAGCACGTTCCCTCATACTTGACCTCCTCTACGAAGAAGGATTCGGACATCTTGTAGATTGCATCAATGAGAACCTGCTCCGACCTGTTGTGGAGCCCTTCTTCGACATTATGAGTGTCCACGAGTACAGGACCTATGTTGGAGATGCCCCTTGTGCCATTCCTTTTGACCCCCATCTAGACACACCTGTGTCCGTTGAAAGAACCCCTTCCCCTGTCCTTCAGGTCCCTCCCCCTCGTTCTCCCGAACAAACTGATTTTCCTGCCCCAATCTCCATTCCTGAATCCCCAAAAATCGACACCCATGCCCCCACTCCCTCCGACGTTTCGGAAGAGTCTCCAGTGGCAACCCGTTCGCCCACTCCTGCCCCTGAGAACATGCAACGAGGAGCTCTCTCTCGCCATGAGAGCCTGCTATCTCCAAGAGTCCCCCAAGCAACCCTAAATACTTTAGGTGATACCTTACGCCCCCTCCTCCATTCCTTTCAAGGGATCAGGTCAGCTTCCCTGGATGGAGCTGGAACCTCTCGGGACCCCATCAATGTCGACACTTCCATCGTCCCTACACGCCCTCCTAAGAAGAAGCTCCGCTGCCACCAGTGCGGAAAACTGGATCACGTCCGCGTCTTCTGTGGACGATACACCTGCCCCTGGTGCCACAAACATGCCTTAGGACATGTCCAGGCAAGATGCCCCAGACGACGTTGTGGAGAGTGCGATGAATATGGACACGTTCGCGCCAATTGCCCGGTTTACAACGGGCTTGACCAAGATGATGGCTTTTTCAATGGGGACCTTGACTTCACCAACTACGAGGTCAACGAGGGAGATATCGACGGGCCAGATCGTTGAGCAGGTGCTTCAATGTTACGAAGGGGGTAATGTTACAATTTTCCCTTACAACCCCTCATTTCCTTATGTCTATGGACTCATTGTTTCCCCTGGTGTCTTTGCAAGACACTTGTCTTCTCCTCCTTCTTAGGTTCCTACGCTTCATTTGCTTGTTGAGTCACGCTTCATTTACTTGTTGAGTCACGCTTCATTTACTTGTTGAGTCACGCCTCATTTACTTGTTGAGTCACCTTTCCTCATTTGGACTATTACTCCTCGTCATCATTCTCTTTATATGATGACTCGTGTTCCCTTACCCATCCAAGTACAGCTTATACTGCGCACATCACCTTACACAGTGCGCAGTCACATAGCCTATACTGCGCACACAAGACTGCGCAGTCTCTTACTTCGTATAAGTAGCTACCGATCTCAGCTTGTATTCCCCAGCTAGTTCTACGCAATTCAGCGTTGTTACTTAGCACATCCACGAGTCCCAAGTGTGTGCATTGGGTAGTGAGACCAATCTTCCTTTGCTTTGCCCACAACAAGTCTTCGAACTACTTCGAGTGTTCGCTGTGCTACGTTCCGACGCCCAGCGTTAACAGAAGGTGGTGATGGCGAGTCTGCCAGTCATCACTCAAGTCAGTGTGAAGCAACATTCTGCACCCCCATGAACAACAACCCACCTCTGGATGACCCAGACTTTCCTGGAGATGAGTCATCAGATGACAACTCAGATCACCTGCCCAACGACCTCTTCTCCGAAGACTCTGAGAGCGAATATGTCCCCCAGGACGTGCTTACCCAACTCGCTAGCACAATCCAGCAACTTGCTTGCTCCTCTCAGAAGTCTTCCAAGTCTTCTCCACACACCAAGGTCCGAGAACTGGACCAGTTTGACAGGACGGATTCCTGCAAACTCTGGGTCTTCCTGGTGCAATGCGAACTCAACTTCCAGGACCAGCCGAAGGCCTTTAGAACAGACTGCGCCAAAGTCACCTTTGTGCAGTCTTACCTGAAGGGCATGGTCCTGGAATGGTTTGAGCCCGATCTCCTCCAGATGGATGGGCCAGATGACTGCCCTCTCTGGATGGATGATTATAAGGAGTTCGCCCTTGAATTCCATACCAATTTCGGTCCACACAACCCTGTCGGAGATGTGAAACATCAACTCAACCATCTGTCTATGAAAAATGGTCAATGGATCACCAAGTACATATGTGGTTGAGTTCAACCACATCTCTTCTCAAGTCCATGGTTACAGAGAAGATGCCCTCTGGCACCATTTCTATAATGGCCTCCCGGATCGCATCAAAAATGAGATCTCTCACATCGGGAAGCCCTCCACCCTCTCCAAGCTTCATACTCTTGCACAGACAATTGACGCATGTTACTGGGAATGCAAGTCCAAAATCAGTCATCAGACGAAGCCCTCCAATCTGTCCTCTTCCAAGTCCGACAAACCCTCTGCCTTCGCATCCTCCACCTCCATGTCTAACTCCAGTGGTCACAAGGACTTCAAGGAGTCTAAAGGCCAGACCACCAACTCTGCCTCCTCATCCAAGCCTGATCTTTCCTTGAAGCTAGGGAAAGATGGCAAGCTCACTGCAGAAGAGCACAAGTGCAAGTTCGACAATAAACTATGCATGTTATGCAGTCACGCTGGCCACATGGCTAAGGATTGTTTGAAGTCCAGTTCCAAGGCTTCAAAGGCTCATGCAGTTTCTACTGCAACTCTGCAAACTAAACCAGAGGTCTCCTCAGAGACAAAAAAATAGTCTGCAACCTCCCTGACTCCATACAGGAAGGAGGTTGTGTTGAACCTAACTGTGCACTCAAGGAGATTCATCTCAACACGTCTGCTCTCTTAGATCTGAAATCACTTATGCCCTCCATTTCAATCATTTCGCATGACATTCCTGCTTTCTCTGTACTTGTAGATTCAGGATCCTCTGATTGTTTCATAGATACAAACTTTGTCAATAAACACAGTCTTTTCACCTACCCTGTCCCTCTATTGCAGCTCCATCTTTTCGATGGAACCACGAACTCCGTTATCACTCAAGCTCTTGACCTATCTATCCATTTCCAAACCAGTGACATTACTCCAACGACATTCTATGTCACTCCACTGGATGGCTCCTGTTCCCTTGTTCTAAGACATAACTGGCTCACCTGCTACAATTTGTTGATTGATTGGGTCTTGAGCAGTATCTCATTCTGTGCACCTGAACAGTCTTTGCCAGCACCTCCGAGCTCAACCCCACAGCCTCCGGACCTACCTCCTTTGGCTGACCCACCATCCAATCCACCATGTTTCTCCGATTGAAAGGCACCTCCTATCGCAATCATCAGTGCACCTGCTTTCGTGCTTGCATGTCACCTTGAAGGCTCCATTCAATTCAGTATGCAAATCTGTCCCCAAGGGAGTGATCTCTGCACATCCTCCATTATTCCAGAAAAGGCCAATCTCTCTGGAGTACCTCTGGACTACCACGACTTCACTGATGTGTTTAGCAAAAGCAAGGCCTCCATCCTTGCTCCCCATCGTGAACACGATCTGAAGATCAACCTGGAGGAAGGTGCTTCACCTTCCATTGGTACTACCTACTCCCTTTCCCCATCCAAGCTTGAATCCCTCTGTGTGTTCCTTGATGAGCACCTAGCAATGGGTTTCATCCATCTGTCATCCTCCACTCATGCCACTCCGGTTCTCTTTGTCCGCAAAAAAGATGGTTTACTCTGCCTTTGTGTCAATTTCCAAGGACTCAACAGGATCACGAAGAAAGATTGCTACCCACTTCCCCATATTACTGACCTCCTAGATGCTCTGAGCTGCGCAAAGATCTATACCAAGATCGATCTCCGGCATGTATACCACCTGGTCTGCATTGCTGATGGAGATGAATGGAAAATGTCTTTCCGGACTCGCTATGGCTCTTTGTTATGGTTTTCCCTTATGACCCTTCTTTTCCTTATGTCTACGGACTCATTGTTTCTCCTAGTATCTTCGCAAGACATTTGTCCTTCTCTCCTAGTTAAGTCTCCCTTGTCTTTTATTCCCGTGCGGCCTTTACTTAATAAGTTTCCATTTTTGGACTACCTCTCCTCGTCATCATTCTTTTTATATGATGACCAGTGTTCCCATATCCATCCTTGAATAGCTTTTACTGCGCACATCGCCCTACGCAGTGCGCAGTCACATAGCCCATACAGGCGCACATAGGATTGCGCAGTATCACACTAGTATAAGTAGCCACCAGTCTCCCCTTGTACTCCTCAGCTAGTTCTACGCAATTCAGCGTTGTTACTTAGCACATCCACGAGTCCCAAGTGTGCGCATTGGGTAGTGAGACCACTTCCTCTTTGCTTCACCCACAACAAGTCTTCGAACTACTTCGAGTGTTCGCTGTGCTACGTTCCGACGCCCAGCGTTAACACTCTTATGAGTGGCTTGTCATGCCATTTGGTCTAACCAATGCTCCTGCAGCATTCCAGCGATTCATCAACACCATCTTTACAGATCTCTTAGATGTTTGTGTGATTGTATACCTTGATTACATACTTATATACTCCAAGGATATGGCCTCCCATAAGGAGCATGTCCAAGAAGTACTCTGTCAACTCTGCAAACATGGACTTTATGCTAAGCTCGAGAAGTGCAAGTTCCATACAGACTCCACTGAATATCTAGGTTATTGTCTTTCACCTCTGGTCTCACCATGTCTTCAGACAAAGTCAAAACAATCCAAGACTGGCCAGAACCCCAGAAAGTAAAGGACATTCAGTCCTTCCTCAGCTTTGCCAATTTCTATCAGTTTTTCATCCATAACTACTTTGATATCATTGTTCCTTTAACTCGCCTTACTTGCAAAGGTACTCTGTGGAATTTCTTTGATGACTGTTGCTCTGCTTTCCAAACCCTCAAAGACGTCTTCACTTCCACTCTGATCCTCACTCACTGGTTTCTGGACACCCCATTGATTGTCAAAACAGATGCATTGGATTATGCCATCGCTGGCATCCTTTCCCTCTGCTGTCCAGACGATGAAGTCCACCCTGTCATATATTACTCTCAGATGCTTACCACTCTGGAGCTTAACTACAACATCCATGATAAGGAGCTACTTGCTATTCATGAGTCCTTCCGGACTTGGCATCATTACCTGGA
>JBBPLF010000874.1:0-14285 GCA_038089615.1 Aureoboletus auriporus
GTAGGACTTCTAGAACGACTCAGTTGTGTTCCGCTTTGTCATCTGATTTGGTAAATACCATTATGTCATTGATGTAGATGATGACTACACTGTCCATATCGGCAAAAATCTCGTTCATCATTTGTTGGAAGGTACTGGGCGAATTGCACTGCCTGAAGTACATTACGAGAGGCTCGAAAACTCCTTTTGGTGTAACGAATGCGGCCTTCCATTTGTCGCCTTCCTTGATTCTGATATTGTTGTACCCCCATTGGAGGTCCATTTTGGTGAACATCTTGGCATCTTTCAGCTTGTCCACTAGCTGAGAAATGAGCAGCAGTGGGTAGTTGTTCTTTATTGTCCACTCATTGAGGTATTGGTAGTCTTGCACCATGCGTTTCTTTCCGTCCTTTTTAGGAATGAAAAACACTGGTGCAGCTTGTGGGAACTTAGAAGGTCGGATGTAGCCCTTTCGTAATTGATCTTCAACGAAACTGTTGACTTCGTCTACTTCTACGGGCGTCATATTGTACAATTTGCCCTTTTTGGGGACAAATCCTTCCTTCATGTCAATTGCGTGATCCCATGGTTTTCTTATGGGAAGACGTTCCGATTCCTTTTTGGAAAAGCAGTCTAGATACTCATGGAACTGCATTGGCACTAAAGCTACTGGGTTATCATTGTCCTTTTTTTGTTCTAAAGACTTAATGGTGTCGTAGGCTCCATGGGTGATGCCTTGCTCTTGCTCGTCGAGGGAGCGCAAGAAGGTACCTCTTTCTGCCAGAAAATGACACGCTGGTGGACAGCGTGAGAGTGTGACTTTGCCGGAGGGCCAGTCTATCTTTGGATTGTGGGTTTCTAGCCACTTATAGCCGAGAATGATCGAATTCTTTCCCAACAATGTGACTTCTGCCACAACTTTCTCACGGTGTCCCTGGTATTGGATGATGAGTTCGACAGCATGCATGATACTGCCTCCTTGGTTTTTTGATCCGTCAATGTTGAACACAAGGATCGGCCGTGTGAGGGGTTTCATGGGTAGTTTCCTTTTACTAGCTCATTCTTTGTCGACAAAGATGCTGTTAGCACCGCTATCGAGCAGCGCTTCAGCAGCATGCCACTTTTCCTTTGTTGTCGGGTGGAAAACTTCTATCTCCACCAAGACTTCTCTTTTTGGCTTTATGGACCTTACTAAGATCCGTTCTGGGGTTTGTTCGCTAATAGATAACATAATATTTTTTTTCTTTTTCTTTATGGGAAATTAAGCCTGCATTGTCCATGCAGTGTGCTACTTCTTGAGCCATCCCATCGGTCTTCATAGGTAAATGTACTACAGGAATTGTCCTAGTTAGGGAGTCATCCTCAGGCGACGCTCCAATACATTGTAAATAATCAAATTTATTGTACATAGGAGAAAGTTCGTTGCGTATAGAGTCCTTTATAGGGTCCTTCGGCACACAAACACCCGGTAGGTTTATGCGCCATATTCTTTTCCCTGGCTCTTTATTTCCATGTCATACTCATCACGGAAAAATGCCCTCATCTGTTGATAGGCGTCGCTTGAGGGGTCAGGAAGTCTGAGCCCAGCAGAATTCCAAGAAGAAGAAGCACTGGCTGATGATTGCTCTCCACCAGTGGGAGCCGCCGTGCTCGTTGAATGGACCTGTTTAAAGTCCGGACACCTTCGAGCGTGTCCTCCTCCAAGGAAATGACATTTGCCGCATTCCTTCTTGGGACTACAGCATTGCTTAGCTTGGTGGCCTTCCTTGCCACAATTGAAACACCCACGTTGGAGTGCTCCTATGTCCATGGGCTCACCATGGCCTCCGTAAGTGCGGCTACCAGAGCCAGATGCCTTTGGAACAAATGGTTCCCTTCGGACATCGAACCGGAGCTCGTATTGCTCCAGGGTCGTTCCTACTTCTTTGATGACTGTCATATAGTCATCAGGGTCTGTTGTTGACCCTAATCCAATACTGGACACAGGTGCACACAGTTGATACTGACTGAGAGACAAGAAGGATTGAGGGGAAAGCTCAACGAGAACTTGACTGGAGCTCTCCGTTGAGAATGCATTACTTATATACTAAAATACATGCTGTGCTATGGTCCGTGCATGTGTGGCTATGTCTGTCTGCCCTAAGGTATGACATCATGGAATGTTCTGGAATGATTACCTAAGAATGTCATGTGACTATAAGAACCTAAAGTGGTCCGTGACTTGAAAGATGCTAAGTCCAAAAGATAAAAGATTAAAGGTGATCCGATGTGATGATCAGATAAGATAAGATAAGATAAGCATAAAATTGACAACATTACCCCCCTTCTAGAACTCGACTTCCAGGCGAGAGAAAGGTGGGACGTTGACCGTTGTCGAATTTTCGTACGGTTTGAAAAGCCTGTCAAAGAGAGTGCGTGCCATGTTGAGCCGGTGCAGGGCGGAGGGGTGAGACTTGTAAAAGTCCGCAATAGACACTTGCGTGTGTTTAAGGTGTGCACAAGGTTCCCAAGTGCGATCATCTTCGTTTTCACCCTTCCAGTGGACAAGAAATTCGAGTTTCCCTTTTCGTAACCGAGAGTCAACGACATAGTCAACTTCGTATTCTTCATGGCCCTTGTCTGACATGTCTACTGGTCCCGGGGTGGATGAAGGTTGAGAAGGGAATTTCTCTAAATAAGGTTTGATGTGGCTAACGTTCACCATCGGGTGAATGTGCATCATTTTTGGTAAAGCGAGCATGTAGGCATTCGGTCCTGCTGTTGCCGTGATTAAATAAGGTCCAATCCAGCGTTCCGTCAGTTTCTTAGACTGCCTGGGAAGGCAGAGATTGGTCGTAGATAGCCAGACACATTGTCCGACTGTAAAGGAAGGTGCGTCAGAGCGTAGCTCGTCCGCATGTTTCTTCATGTCCGCTTGGGCCTTCTTTAGGTTGTCCAGGGTCGTCTGAAGCTTAGTGGCAAAGTCCGTTGCCACGGGGGAAGAGGAAGTTTTGGGTTCAATACCCATGCGTGGAGCATAAGTTTTCGTCAATGAAAACGGGGAAGTGCCGGTGGCGGAATGAACGTGGTTATTGTAACTAAACTGGGTGATGGCTAGCCAATCTGCCCATTCATCTTGTTTTTCATGTGTGAATATACATAGGAATGATTGTAATTCGTGGTTCAACCGCTCGGTTTGTCTGTCCGTTTGGGGATGGAATGCCGTTGACATACGGAGTTTGATCGAGAGCATGGGGCTCAGCTCCTTTGTGAATTGGGCGGCGAATTGCGGGCCGCGATCTGAAACGACAGAGGACGGAAGTCCGTGGTGTTTCCACAGGTTGTTCCTATATATGTAGCTTAGCGGTTCCCAGGGCTGTCACTGACTTGACCATGGGAACAAATTCTGCTTCTTTGCTTAATTTATCGATAATGACTAAGACCATGTCAAAGCCATTGGAGGAGGGAAGGTCGGTGATAAAGTCCACGGATATATCCGTCCATGGCTTTGTGGGGATAGGAAGGGGAATTAACTTTCCACTTGGGTGTTGAGCGGAACCTTTGGCCTGCGTGCAAGCCTCGCATCTTTTTATGTACTCCTTGATGTGATCACGGAGGTTTTCCCAGATGTAGGATCTGGAGATAAGGGCCCATGTGCGGTCCGTACCTCCGTGTCCTGCGAATACGGAATCATGGAAGGATGTCCTGCCGTAAACATCCTACGTTGGGAATGAAGATCTTGTCCTTGATGTGGAGGACGCCTTCTTCGTCAGCTACTACTCCTTTTGATAGCTCACTCTCTTTCAGCAAGGCTACCGCTTCTTTCACTTTCTTTTCAAGGACCATTCCTGGGTCCGAGATTAAATCTTGTATCCATTCTGGTTTTATCAATGTCACAGCTTTGTTATCGTTTTCAATGCCGATCGTGTGATCTTCTTGTCTAGAGAGTGTGTCAGCTTTTCCCATTGCTGTACCCAGTTTGTTAACCAGCCGGAAATTGAATCTTGTTAAATATTGTTGCCAATGTGCTTGTCGGCATGTGAGATCCTGCAATTTCATGAAGTATTGGAGATTCGCATGATCAGTCCAAATCTCGAATTGATGTCTAGCCCCTTCAAGGTAATGCCGCCAGACTTCTAAACCTTGTATTATTGCCAACATTTCTTTGTCGGCTATCAGATAGTTTCGTTGGGTACTATCCATTGCATGTGAGAAGAATCCCACAGGATGCCATTGGCCTTCTTTTTCTATTGATAAGACACCTCCTGTTGCAAAGTCGGAAGCGTCTGTCTCCATCCGGAATTGTTGATCTATATCCGGGTAGGCAAGGACTGGGGCCATGGTGAAGGCTTCCTTAAGCGCGTTGAAGGCGCCTTGTTCAGCTTCATCCCATGTCCAGGGGTGATCCTTTTTGGTAAGATCATGCAATGGTTGTGCGATCGCGGAAAAGTCCTTGATGAATCTTTGATAGAAGTTTGCCAAGCCGAGGAAACTTCTCACTCCTTTTACATTTTTAGGTGTTGGCCATCCTTTCACAGCCTCCACCTTGCCGGCTTCCATTTTGATTCCATACTCGTTTACGAGCATGCCTAAGAACTCCACTTCTTTGATGTGGAACGTGCATTTCTCAGGCTTGATGAAGAGATCATTTTCTTTTAATCTCCGTAGGACTTCTAGGACAACTTGGTCGTGTTCCGCCTTGTTGTCTGATTTGGTAAAAACCATTAGGTCATCAATGTAGATGATAACCACGTTGTCCATGTCGGCAAAGATCTCGTTCATCATTTGCTGGAATGTACTCGGTGAGTTGCATTGTCTGAAGTACATTATGAGAGGTTCAAAGACTCCCTTAGGCGTAACGAATGCGGTCTTCCATTTGTCACCTTTCTTGATTCTGATATTGTTGTACCCCCATTGGAGGTCCATCTTGGTGAACATCTTAGCACCCTTCAGCTTGTCCACTAGCTGAGAAATAAGCGGCAGTGGGTAGCTGTTCTTTATTGTCCACCCATTGAGGTATCAGTAGTCCTGTACCATACACTTCTTTCCATTCTTTTTGGGAATGAAGAACACCGGTGCAGCTTGTGGGGACTTAGAAGGTCGGATGTAGCCCTTTCGTAATTGGTCTTCGACGAAACTGTTGACTTCGTCTACTTCTACGGGCATCATATTGTATAATTTGCCCTTTTTGGGGACAAATCCTTCCTTCATGTCAATTGTGTGATCCCATGGTTTTCTAATGGGAAGACGTTCCGATTCCTTTTTGGAGAAACAGTCCAGGTATTTGTGGAACTGTTTTGGCACTAACGCCATTGGGTTGTCATCATCTTTCTTTTGTTCTAAAAACTTGATTGTGTCATAAGCTCCATGGGCGATGCCTTGCTCTTGCTCGTCGAGGGAGTGCAAGAAAGCACCTCTTTCTGCCAAGAAATGACACACCGGTGGACAGCGTGAGAGTGTAACCTTGCTGGAGGGCCAGTCTATCTCCAGGTTGTGGGTTTCGAGCCACTTATAGCCGAGAATGATCGAATTCTTTCCCAGCAATGTGACTTCTGCCACAACTTTCTCATGGTGTCCCTGGTACTGGATGATGAGTTCGACAGCGTGCGTGATACTGCCTCCTTGGTTTTTTGATCCGTCTACGTTAAACACGGGAATCGGTTGTGCGAGGGGTTTCATGGGTAGTTTCCTTTTACTAGCCCATTCCTTGTCGACAAAGATGCCGTTGGCACCGCTATCGAGCAGTGCTTCAGCAGCGTGCCGCTTGTCCTTGGTTGTCGGGTGGAAAACTTCTATCTCCACCAAGACTTCTCTTTTTGGTTTTATGGACCTTGCTAAGATCTGTTCCAGGGTTTGTTCTGAAATAGATAACATAATTTTTTCTTTTTCTTTATGGGAAATTAAGCCTGCATTTTCCGTGCAGCATGCGACTTCTTGCGCCATCCCATCGGTCTTTGGTAAACGTACGACAGGAATTGTCCTAGTTAGGGAGTCGTCCTCAGGCGACACTCCAATACATTGTAAATACTCAAACTTATTGTACATAGGAGAAGATATATTGCATATAGAGTCCTTTTTAGGGTCCTTTGGCACACAAACACCTGGTAGGTTTATGCGCCATATTCTTTTCCCTGGCTCTTCATTTCCATGTTGTACTCGTCATGGAAGAACGCCCTTATCTGAGTGTAATCATCAGAGTTTCGGTCCAGCAGACCAAGCTCTTTGGAGTCCTTTTTGGAAGACTTCTCAGAAGTCTCCACTGCGCAGACTTGTTTGTAGTCCAGGCATCTCCTTGCGTGACCACCTCCGAGGAAGTGGCACTTGTTGCACTCCTTTTTAGGGGAGCGGCATTGCTTGGCCTGATGGCCCTCCTTTCCACAGTTGAAGCAGCCTTGTGTGATTGCCCCTATGTCCATGGGTTCCCCACGGCCTCCGTACGTGTGGCTACCAGAGCCAGACGCCTTTGGAACGTAAGGTTCCCTTCGGACTTCGAACCGGAGCTCATATTGCTCCAGGGTCGTTCCTACTTCCTTAATGACCGTCATGTAGTCATCAGGGTTGTCCTTCCTTTTTCCTTGTTTGAAGATAATTTGCATTATCTCCTTTTGTACGTTTTTCTCCAAGAGCCGGGAAGCCTCAGAGTGAGAGGGTTCAGCCCTTAGGTAGAGTTGTTCCCAGTCTGTCAGGTAGCGGTGGATCCGCTCCGTGTTTCCTTGTATGCGCTTCTCCAGGAGGCGCATTGCCATGTCCTTGTCGAGGGAGGACCGGAATCGACTTTCAACCTCGACTTTGAAAGCTTCATAGTTGGCGGGGCCCCATAAGCCGTCCAACAACCGTTGCAATTTGATGCGAGCCCAGGCTCCAGCACCATTTTTGTCGCCATCTTTGGGACCAATTCTCATGAGGACAGCGACTATCCTCTCTGAGTCCCTTGTGAATGTTTCCTGATTTAACCCCAGGTAGGTTTTCATTTTGATCCACCATGTTTCAAATTCCGTGGGGACCCCAGAGTATTGGCCCAGGTCAGGGACCACTTCTACTTTTTTGGAGATTTTAAACTCCGTATTTTGAGGGTTTGGCTGATTAAGTTCAGCCAGGACTGCAGTTCTTGCTGCCGCCACAGCTTCGGTTTCGGCTGCTTGGGCCCTTGTGAGAGCGTCGTTTGCCCTCTGGTTTGCTAATGCTAGCTGGGCCTGAAGGGTCACCAGCATCTGGTTCATGTTGGCCAACATGGCCGCCATGTCTTGTGTAGGGGGATCCACATTCATAACAGGAACAGGGACGGGGATGTGCATGGGTGAGTGTGGAGGGGAGTTGTGAAGGAACCTTTCTTCTTTGCTCAGATCTTTGGAGAGTGGGATTCCTTGTCGCTGGTGGAATGACAGTTTGGGGGCGTGGGTAGAGGAGGTCTAAGTCGATCTTAGACCAGTGGGGGATGGGAGCGGGGAGGACTTGTTTGAACTCTGCTACCGCGGCGTATGATGCAGTAGGCTCAGAGTCCCAAAAGATGTCGTGTACTTTGACATATTCACTGTCAAAGAAGGAGTCAGGGATGGAGGATTCAGCCCAGTAAGCCGGAAGGCTTTCGAAATAAGGGCCATCGAACGTAACGACCTTGATGCTCATAAAAGTTTTTCCACGCGTTGGCAGGCTTCCTAACCTGTGTCTTCTTCTTTGGGTAGTCTGGTCAATAGCCACCAGATCTAGCCCCGCTTATGCAAAGCTACATGTACATAGGTATTACGCTAACTGCTCTTGCAGGTCAGAAGCGACAATCCGTTTATTGTCTGGGATTTATGCAGACAGTGGCCCTAGTGCGCTATGGGCTCAGCAATGTTATCCTTATTTAATATGGTGGACGACCGTGTAACAACGTTAACCAGTAACGTTATACTGCACAGACTACGACTATGACATTGCTCGGGGAGACTTTTCTTGCGTTGCACGTACTCGCGGCTTTCTTTGTTTGATGCATTTTAAGGTGTCCTCAGGGACCTTCATAGAGAAGTGAACATTAAGGTACAATACTGCACCTACAGGGGTTGCCTGTATTAAAGCATCGGGCACTGTCCGGAAGTCTCGACTTCAAGAAGGGCGCGTAGTCGCCACTCGCGTTAATCCTTGTGTCCGGGTATGAAACAGTAGTAAGAGTAAAAAGTGTGTCAGGGTGCGGGTATGTTAAAGAAAGTCAAGTTCTTCTGTTGTCGACCCTAATCCAATACTGGACACAGGCGCACACAGTTGATACTGACTGAGAGACAAGAAGGATTGAGGGGAAAGCTCAATGAGAACTTGACTGGAGCTCTCCGTTGAGAATGCATTACTTGTTGTCAATTTTACGCTTATCTAATCTTTTATCTTATCTTATCTGATCTCTTGTGATATAGCGCTTAGCGCTGAATGGAGTCAGACACGGACTTAGCATTTCCAAGTCATGGACCACTTTGGTTCTCACAGTCATGTGACATTCTTAGGTAATCATTCCAGAACATTCCATGACGTCATACCTTAGGGCAGACACACATAGCCACATGCGCACGGACCAGTAGCACAGCATTTGTACAGTATATAAACAATGCATTCTCAACGGAGAACTCCAGTCAAGTTCTCGTTGAGCTTTCCCCTCAATCCTTCTTGTCTCTCAGTCAGTATCAACTGTGTGCGCCTGTGTCCAGTATTGGATTAGGGTTGACAACAGAAGAACTTGACTTTCTTTAACACACCCGCACCCCGACAAAAACTCTTTACTCTATCTGCTGTGTTTCATACCCGGACGCGAGGGTTAACGCGAATGGCGACTATGCGCCCTTTTTGAAGTTGAGACTTCCGGACAAGTACCCGATGCTTTAATAGAGGCAACCCCTCTAGGCGCAGTATTGTACCTTAACGTTCACTTCTCTACGAAGGTCCACGAGGACATCAAAGTTTTATATGCATCAAACGAAGAAAGCCGCGAGTACGCGCAACACAAGCAAAGTCTCCCCGAGCAACGTCACAGTCGTAGTCTGTGCAGTATAACGTTACTGGTTAACGTTGTTACACGGTCGTCCACCGTTCACAAATAAGGATAACGTTGCTGAGCCCATAGCGCACCAGGGCCACTGTCTGCATAGATCCTGGACAATAAACGGATCATCGCTTGTGTACTGCGAGAGCATGCACCATAATACCTACGCACAGGTAGCTTTGCGTAAGCGGGGCTAGATCTGGTGGCTATTGACCAGACTACCCAATGAAGAAGACACAGGTTAGGAAGCCTGCCAATTAAGGAAAAAAATTATATGAGCATCATGGTCATTACGTTTGACGGCCCTTACTTTGAAAACCTTCTGGCTTACTGGGCCGAATCATCCATCCCCGACTCCTTCTTTGACGGTGAATACATCAAAGTTCACGATATCTTTTGGGATTCAGAGCCTACTGCCTCCTACACCGCAGTAGCTGAATTCAAACAAATCCTCCCTGCTCCCATCCTCCATTGGTCTGAGATCGACTTAGACCTCCTTTACCCACGCCAACCTGTCGTTCCACCAAAGACAAGGAACCCTGCTCTCCGACGATCTGAGCGAAGAAGAAAGGTTCCTTCACGACTCCCCACCACCCTCACCATCCCACGCCCCTGTCGCCGTTCCCAACATGAACGTCAACCCTCCTATGCAAGACATGGTGGCCATGATGGCCAACATGAACCAAATGCTGGTGGCCTTACAGGCGCAACTAGCACAAGCAAACGTTAGGGCTCAAGAAGCTCTTCAAAGGGCCCAAGCGGCCGAAACCGAAGCTGCGGCGGCAGCAAGAACCGCAGTCCTGGCCGAACTCAATCGGCCAAACCCCCAAAATACGGAGTTCAAAATCTCCAAGAAAGTCGAAGTGGTCCCTGACCCGGGCCGCTTCTCCGGCACTCCCACCGAGTTCGAAACTTGGTGGATTAAAATGAAAACCTACCTGGGGTTAAATCAGGAAACTTTCACAAGGGATTCTGAGAGGATCATCGCCATCCTCATGAGAATAAGTCCAAAGGAAGGCGACAAGAATGGTGCTGGAGCTTGGGCTCGCATCAAATTACAACAGTTGTCAGATGGTTTGTGGGGCCCCGCCAACTATGAAGCTTTCAAAGTTGAGGTTGAAAGTAGATTTAGGTCCTCCCTTGACAAGGACATGGCAATGCGCCTCCTAGAAAAGCGCGCACAAGGAAACACGGAGCGGATTCACCACTACCTGACCGACTGGGAACAGCTATACCTAAGGGCTGAACCCTCCCACTCCGAGGCCTGCCACCTCCTAGAAAGAAACGTGCGCAAGGACATTATGCGCATCATCTTCGAACAAGGCAAAAGGAAAGACGACCCTGATGACTACATGACGGTCATCAAAGACGTCGGAACCACATTGGAGCAGTACGAGCTCCGATTTGAAAAAAGGGAACCCTTCGTTCCAAAAGCGTCCAGCTCGGGTAGTCGCACATACGGAGGCCGTGGCGAGCCCATGGACATCGGAGCACTCCAACGTGGGTGTTTCAACTGTGGCAAGGAAGGCCACCAAGCTAAGCAATGCCGCAGCCCCAAAAAGGAATGCGGCAAATGTCATTTCCTTGGAGGAGGACACGCTCGAAGGTGTCCAGACTTTAAACAGGTTCGTTCAACGAGCACAGCGGCTCCCACTGGTGGAGAGCAATCATCAGCCGGTGCTTCTTCTTCTAGGAATACTGCTGGGCTCGGACTTCCTGACCCCACAAGCGACGCCTACCAACAGATGAGGGCGTTCTTCCATGACGAATATGATGTGGAAATGAAGAGCCAGGGAAAAGAATATGGCGCATAAACCTACCGGGTGTTTGTGTGCCGAAGGACCCCAAAAAGGACTCTATGTACAACAAGTTCGCTTATTTACAATGTATGGAAGCATCGCCTGAGGATGACTCCCTAACTAGGACAATACCAGTAGTACGATTACCTACTAGTTCCCTTGATATAGCGCATAGCGCTGACCAGAACGTAGTTACAAAGACCGATGGGATGGCGCAAGAAGTCGCACGCTGCACGGATAATGCAGGCTTAATTTCCCATACAGAAAAAGAAAAATATATTACGTTATCTATTGAAGAACAAACCCCGGAACGGATCTTAGTAAGGTCCATAAAGCCAAAAAGAGAAGTCTTGGTGGAGATAGAAGTTTTCCACCCGACAACCAAGGAAAAACGGCACAGTGCTGAAGCGCTGCTCGATAGCGGTGCTAACGGCATCTTTGTCGACAAAGATTGGGCTAGTAAAAGGAAACTACCCATGAAACCCCTCGCACAACCGATCCCCATGTTCAATGTTGACGGATCAAAGAACCAAGGAGGCAGTATCACGCACGCTGTCGAACTCATCGTCCAGTACCAGGGACACCATGAGAAAGTTGTGGCAGAAGTCACATCACTGGGAAAGAACTCGATCATTCTCGGTTACAAATGGCTTGAAACCCACAACCCGGAGATAGACTGGCCCTCCAGCAAGGTCACACTCTCACGCTGTCCACCGGCGTGTCATTTCTTAGCAGAAAGAGGTGCTTTCTTGCACTCCCTCGACGAGCAAGAGCAAGGCATCGCCCACGGAGCTTACAACACCATCAAATCCTTAGAAAAGAAAAAGGATGATGACAACCCAGTGGCGTTAGTGCCAAAACAGTTCCATAAGTACCTGGACTGTTTTTCTAAAAAGGAATCGGAACATCTTTCCATCAGAAAACCATGGGATCACACAATAGACATGAAGGAAGGATTTGTCCCCAAAAAGGGCAAATTGTACAATATGACACCCGTGGAAGTAGACGAAGTTAATAGCTTCGTTGAAAACCAATTACGAAAGGGATATATCCGACCCTCTAAGTCCCCCCAAGCAGCACCCATGTTCTTCATTCCCAAAAAAGATGGAAAAAAGCGCATGGTGCAAGACTACCGATATCTAAATGAGTGGACCATAAAGAATAGTTACCCGCTACCACTCATCTCTCAACTAGTGGACAAGTTGAAGGGTGCCAAGATGTTCACCAAAATGGACCTCCGATGGGGGTACAACAACATAAGAATCAAGGAAGGCGACAAATGGAAGGCCACATTCGTTACATCAAAAGGAGTTTTTGAGCCTCTCGTAATGTATTTTGGGCAGTGCAATTCCCCGAGTACATTCCAACAGATGATGAACGAGATCTTTGCCGATATGGACAACGTGGTCATCATTTACATCGATGACCTAATGGTATTTACCAAATCAGACGATATCAAGGAACACGACCGAATCGTCCTAGAAGTTCTACGGAGATTAAAAGAAAACGATCTCTTCATCAAGCCTGAGAAATGCACATTCCACGCCAAAGAAGTGGAGTTCTTGGGCATGCTAGTAAATGAGTACAGCATAAAAATGGAAGCCGGCAAGGTGGAGGCTGTGAAAGGATGGCCAACACCTAAAAATGTAAAAGGAGTGAGAAGTTTTCTGGGATTAGCAAACTTCTATCAAAGGTTCATCAAAGACTTTTCAGTGATCGCACAACCACTTCACGATCTCACGAAAAAGGAACAAATGTGGCAGTGGGAAGAAGCAGAACAGGATGCCTTCGATGCACTCAAAGAAGCTTTTACCACCGCCCCAGTTCTAGCCTACCCGGATATAGACCAACAATTCCGGATGGAAACGGACACCTCGGACTTTGCCACAGGAGGTGTCCTCTCGATAGAAAAAGAGGGACGATGGCATCCCGTGGGATTCTTCTCACATGCAATGGATAGTACACAACGTAACTATCCTATCGCCGACAAAGAAATGTTGGCAATAATTCAAGGACTTGAAGTCTGGCGACACTATCTCGAAGGAGCTCGCCACCAATTTGAGATTTGGACTGATCATGCGAATCTCCAGTACTTCATGAAATTGCAGGATCTCACACGCCGACAAGCACGTTGGCAACAATACTTGACAAGATTTAATTTCCGTCTGGTCAGCAAACCAGGCACCGCAATGGGAAAAGCCGACTCTCTCTCTAGACGAGAAGACCACACGGTCGGCATCGAAAATGACAACAAAGCGGTGACCTTGCTGAAACCAGAATGGATACAAGGTTTAATCTCGGACCCTGGAATGGTCCTTGAAAAGAAAGTGAAAGAAGCGGTAGCCTTGCTGAAAGAGAGTGAGCTACCAAAAGGAGTAGTAGCTGATGAAGAAGGCGTCCTCCACATCAAGGACAAGATCTTTGTTCCCAATGTAGGATGTTTACGGCAGGACATCCTGGAATTCTTCCACGATTCCATATTCGCAGGACACGGAGGTACGGACCGCACATGGGCCCTTATCTCCAGATCCTACATCTGGGAAAACCTCCGTGATCACATCAAGGAGTACATAAAAAGATGCGAGGCTTGCGCGCAGGCCAAAGGTTCCACTCAACACCCAAGCGGAAAACTCATTCCCCTTCCTATTCCCACGAAGCCATGGACAGATATTTCCGTGGACTTCATCACCGATCCCCCCCTTTCCAATGGCTTCGACACAGTCCTAGTCATTATCGATAAATTAAGCAAAGAAGCAGAATTTGTTCCCACGGTCAAGTCCATGACAGCCCTGGGAACCGCTAAACTATATCGGAATAATGTATGGAAACATCATGGACTCCCATCCTCTGTCATTTCAGACCGTGGCCCGCAATTTGCTGCACAATTCACGAAGGAGTTGAGCTCCATGCTTTCGATCGAACTCCATATGTCAACGGCGTTCCATCCCCAAACAGATGGACAAACCGAGCGGTTGAACCACGAATTACAATCATTCTTACGAATTTTCACACATGAAAAACAAGATCAATGGGCAGATTGACTAGCTATCGCCCAGTTTAGTTACAACAACCACGTTCATTCCACCACAGGCACCTCCCCGTTTTCGTTGATGAAAACTTACACCCCTCATATGGGCATCGAGCCCAAAATCTCATCATCCCCCGCGGCAACGGACTTTGCCACTAAGCTTCAAACAACCCTGGATAACCTGAAGAAGGCCCAGGCGGATATGAAGAAACACGCGGACAAGCTACGCTCTGATGCACCCTCCTTCTCGGTCAGACAACGTGTCTGGCTCTCCACGACCAATCTCCGCCTTCCCAGGCAGTCTAAGAAACTGACGGAACGCTGGATTGGACCATATTTAATTACGGCTATGGCAGGACCGAACGCCTACACACTTGCCTTACCAAAGACGATGTGCATTCACCCGACAGTGAACGTTAGCCGCATCAAACCTTATTTAACCAAATTCCCTTCTCAACCTTTGGCAACCCCAGGGCCGGTCGACGTAACCGAC
>JBBPLF010000875.1:0-14280 GCA_038089615.1 Aureoboletus auriporus
AATTACTAAGCAATAGAATGCGAAGGAATTCCAAAGAATGTTTAGTAATACACAGCAAGTAGGGCGAAAGAGGAAACGATGATGTCAAGCGGGCTGTACAGCAAGACACGTGTCCGATAGGAACGCGGAGAAAGGTAAGCAGGATGACAAGGCATCCGATAGGAGCGCGAGGAAAGGTAAGCAGGATGACTAGGCATCTGATAGGAACGTGAAGAAAGGTAAGCAAGATGACAAAAAGGAAAATGAATAGGGGTGAATCGTAACAGAGACCTCTTTGACTCCAAAGATGATGAAGCCCTCCAGGATGTGCTCGCCCAGCTTGCTAGTGCAATCCAACTCCTTGCTTGTCCCACTCAGAAGTCATCCAAGTCCTCTTTGCGCCCCAAGGTCCAAGAACCAGATCAGTTTGACAGGACGGATCCCCGCAAACTCTGGGTTTTCCTGGTCCAGTGCAAACTCAACTTCCAGGACTGGCCGAAGGCCTTTAGAATGGACTGCACCAAGGTCACCTTCATGCAGTCCTACCTGAAGGGCATGGCCCTGGAATGGTTTGAGCCAGACCTCCTCCAAATGGATGGGCCAGATGACTGCCCTCTCTGGATGGATGACTACAAGGAGTTCATCCTCGAACTCCATACCAATTTTGGTCTGCATGACCCCATCGGAGATGTGGAACACCAGCTCGACAATCTGTCAATGAAAGATGGTCAGAGGATCAAGTACATGGCGAAGTTTAACCACATCGCTTCACAAGTCTGAGGATACAGAGAAGGTGCCCTCCGGCATCACTTCTACAACGGCCTCCCCAATTGCATCAAGGATAAGATCTCCTGCATTGGGAAGCCCCCCACCTTCACTGAACTCTGTGTCCTCTCACAGACAATTGACACGTGCTACTGGGAGCACAAATCTGAAATCAATCGTCAAATGAAGTCCATGCAATTCTCTTCCTCATCCTCATTGAAACCCGCTGCATCCTTCAACTTTGCCCCCACCTCCGCATCCAACTCCAGTGGTCATACAGATTCCAAGGAGTCCAAAGGCCGGACCACCAACTCTGCCTCATCCTCCAAGCCCAATCTTTCCTTGAAGCTAGGGAAAGATGGCAAGCTCACTGTAGAAGAGCGCAAGCATAGGTTCAACAACAAACTGTGCATGTTCTGCGGACACGCTGGCCATATGGCTAAGGACTGCTTGAAGTCTACTTCCAAGGCTTCGAAGGCTTGTGTAGCTTCAACTGCAACTCCGGACACTACACTGGAGGTCTCCTCAGAGACAAAAAAATAGTCTGTGACCTCCCTGACTCTGCACAGGAAGGAGGTCACATTGACCCCCCCTGTGCACTCAAGGAGATCCAACTCAATGCATCTGCTCTCTCAGATCCAAAGTCCCTTATGCCCTCCATCTCTCTTCTTTCTTACGATATCCCCTCCTTCTCCACTCTCATAGATTCCAGTTCCTCCGACTGTTTCATAGATACCTCCTTTGTCAATAAATACACTCTTTCAACCTATTCCATCCCTCTGTTGCAACTCTGCCTCTTTGATGGAACCTCAAACTCTGTGATCACTCAAGCTGTCGACCTCTCCATCCATTTCCAAACCAGTGATATCACTCCAATGACATTTTATGTCACTCCGCTGGATGGCTCCTGTTCCCTTGTTCTAGGACACAACTGGCTCACCCACTACAATCTGTTGATTGATTGGGTTTCGAGCAGTATATCTTTCCGTTCACCTGAACAACCCTTGCCAGCACCCCCAAGTTCAACTCCATAGCCTCCGGACTTACCTCCTCCAGCTGACCGACCATTCAATCCACTGCATTTCTCCGACTGCACAACTCCTCTGATTGTGATTATCAGTGCTCCTGCTTTCACGCTGGCATGTCACCTTGAAGAATCCATGCAATTCAGCATGCAAATCTGCCCCCAAGGGAGTGATCTCTGTGCCACCTCTGCAAACCCCAAACCTGTCGATCTCTCTGGAGTATAATGACTTCTCTGACGCGTTCAGCAAGAGCAAGGCCTCTATCCTTGCCCCTCATTGCAAGCACAATCTGAAGATTGACCTCAAGGATGGTGCTTCTCCTCCTATTGGCACCACCTATTCCTTTTCCCCATCTGAGCTTGAGTCACTCTGGGCATTTCTCAATGAACACCTTGCAATGAGTTTCATCCACCTTTCTTTCTCCACTTATGCTGCTCTGGTCCTCTTTGTCCACAAAAAGGACAGTTCACTCCACCTCTGCGTTGACTTCCAAGGACTCAACAAAATCACAAAGAAAGACTGCTACCCATTACCCCACATCTCCAATCTCCTGGATGCTCCAAGCCATGCAAAGATTTACATCAAGATCAACCTCTGGCATGTGTACCATCTGGTCCATATTGCTGAGGACGACAAATGGAAAACCTCTTTCCGGATGTGCTATGGCTCCTACAAGTGGCTCGTCATGCTATTTGGACTTACATATATAGGGAAAGGAAAAGGGAATCACTAAGCAATAGAATGCGAAGGAATTCCAAAGAATGTTTAGTAATGGACAGCAAGTAGAACAAAAGAGGAATGAATGATGTCAAGTGGGTTGTACAGCAAGACACATGTCCAATAGGAGTGCATAGAAAGGTAAGCAATATGACAAAGGGAAAATGAATAGGGGTGAATTGTAACATCAACAGGTATGTACATCATTTGCATGCTTCCTCAAAACTGGATGAAGTGTTTCAAATGCAGCCCTTGCTCTTTCAGTGACCTTTGAGACACATTTGGTGGGTAGGTTGGGATTATTGGGAGGCATGATGGAAGAAGTTGGCAAGTGTGTGGTGAGAATGCCCCACTGTTGAAAATTTTCCATGCATTAAAAGAATGGCATGGCAATGTTATTTGTCAGCCTCCATTTCATGACATATGGGCGACTAGTAATATTGCTGAGTATACTAGTAGTACATATTTGGTCAAATAAGAGTGGGTGTTAGTGCAGGTATTCATGGCCAGCATGTGCTGACCTGCACCCACACTTGATGAGTATCCACACCCAGGACTCATGTGGGTGTCTGATATCCCTGCTCATCCCCAGTTGTATTCTGATTTCAACTTTCCTTCTAATCATTTGGAGTACAGGCAGCTTTTTGGAAATGAGAAGGGGTGTGTCCTCAATACAGCGGACACAAATAAGGCTGCCAATCCCATTGGCCAGCCCCAACCTCCAACAATGATGGAGAAAATGTGTGCTCAGATGGGCATGCATATAAAACACCATTATGTTAGATTCGTTGATTTGCCATTGTGAGATCGTGCAAATGAATCATAGGAACAAATAACGCTGAGGATATAACCGCTCTCTCTAGCGCTTTCATATGAACTGAGAGCACTTGATACGTGGCTCCAGACGTGGATGTGACGAGGAACCTCAAAGCATTGTCACACACAAGTACTTCGGGAGACCAGAGATTGCATAGGATAGTACTAGAGAAGAGAAGTACATCCAAGTGCGTAGAACTGGCTGGGGAAATGCCAGTGAAGAGGGTAGACTACTTATACTAGGCTGGGATGCTGCGTAAGGCAGTAGCCACAGTATATACTGCGTAAAGCAATGCGTGAGCTATGTATGCTGCGTGGGGCAATGCGTGCTGCGCAGGGTGATGCATACAGCGCGGTGATGCGTGCTATCTGGGCTGCGTAGGGCAATGGGGACTGCGCGTGCTGCGTAAGGCGATGCAGGGTAATCTAGATAGGATCGGGAGATGCGGGTCATCAATCGGGAGATATGATGACGAGGGGGAAGGTCCGTAAAGTAAGGAAAGGTCGAGTGTGACTCAATAGGGGTGGCGTGACTCAACAAGTGAGCATGACTCAACAAGTGAGTGTGGCGTGACTCAACAAGTGAGTGTGGTGTGACTCAACAAGTGAGTGTGGCGTGACTCAACAAGTGTGAGGGAGAGTCTTCCTCCGGGTGGGAAGGTGTTGACATTCCTCCTCCGAATGAAAGGTAAAGGATCGCGTGAGGAAGAAGGAAAAATGAATTGTCCGGGTGCTGATTCAACTCGTAACACATTATGATCCACCAACTCCTCTGGCTTCATCTTCATCAGGGAATAGATTCTTTCACTAAATTGCAACTCCAAATGGATCAACAGCATGTTCTCCCATCCAAACCACACAAGAGGAATACAGCACACCCACCCCTGCTACTACACCCCGTCAAGCAACATATAATTGGTCACCAGCCACCGCTGACAATTCTCAGGCCCATATCCAACAATCTCATCACCCAGAAGCACAAATCCCATCTCCCACTCATTCTGTTAATCATGAAGCTTTCCACACACCAGTACCACCTTGCACAACTTGTCGTCTCCACCATCTAGCTGAATGTACTTCTGTCATGGTGACACAGGAGAAGAAACACCCCAATACAAGTCAAAGTGTGCTATTCTTATCCGTAGTCCTGCCACTGCTGAGGAGTTGGAACTCACCAATATATCGCCAATACCAGCTGCTAGTAAACAGAGAATGGAGAAGTTGAGTACAAAGGCCAAGGGTAAGAAACATGCCATGAATGAGCTTGGGAATGACAAAGATCATGGGATTCATGCTAGCACCAGACTTAAGTCTTCCAAACACAGGCGTAATTAGATTTTCAAGTGCATATCAACTGTGATTGCACCAATTGTTGAAGTGGCTATGTATTACAGGAGTAGAATAGACCTGAGGGAGGAAGTACTAGCTCATTGGTTCAAGTAAATGCTGATGTTGACAGCACAGTGTGGTAACTGGACAAGTAGCTATTAGAACTCAGATACTGAGTTCAAATGTATATACTACAGGTTTGCTTATGTATACTTACTATATGTGGTAACCTAATGTACTACTGTACTTTTAGTATACTATTTAGTAGTGTGAGTCACATCTGTGAGTCATGCCTACTATGTTGAATAGTAATAGATATGTATTCAACACTCCCCCTTGCTAAGCAGCTACTCCAAGCATATAAGCAAATACAGTACTATGACTGTGGCTTGTCATAGAATTCAAGGCCTAATTGTTTTCCGCAGTGAGTGAGTGCATCCAAACTGAGATTCTTGGTGAACATATCAACAGGGTTTTTAGTACCCTCAATGTAAAAGATCTCAATGAGGCCTTCCTTGACATAGTCATGGATGCCATGACATTGAAGATTGATGTGTTTGAAGTGGCTTTCAATGACCGGGTTTTCAGCCATGATTATGGAACCCTGGTTGTCACCACAGATCAGAATAGGGAACATTGAATATCAATATCCCAGCTCTTCCATGATGGTGCAAATCCAAATGACTTGCTTACTACAATCTAATAGCACAACATATTCAGCTTAGGTGGATGAATATGCCATACAAGATTGTTGGCAAGATTGCCAGCTGAAGATATAGCCTGCTATTTTAATAAACCAGCCTGTTTGCAAGTGTCTGGTGTTCAGATCTGATGCCTAATCAAAATTGGTATAAGCGATTAAACCAGCTTTAGTAAATCCATCAAATACAAGGGAGTATGTTTAGTCCCAAGTAAATAGTGGCATATATAAAATGCACGATCAAGATGATCCTTAGAAGATTTGGTGGCATGTTTTGAGAGGGCGATCACCGCAAATATATCAGGACAAGTCCCAAGCATAAGGTATAGGAATGATCTGATCACTTGTGGGAAAAGTGATCTAATTTTGATATCCATGACACCTTTGTAAGCCTTTGGATAATAACCTTGAGGAAGAGGGGTAGGAGCCACACAAGTGTTGGTAAGATCAAATCTTTGGAGGATTTTCTCTAAGTAGGCACATTGATCAATGAAGATCTTGCTGCCATCTCATTGGATGTTCATGTGTAGGAACTTCTTTGCAGGACCTAAGTCTCTGCATTCCCAGCGCTTCATAAAAGCAGCTTTAATCTCTCTGATAGTCTCAATGTTTGGGCTGCAGAATAGCACATCATCTATATAGATGATCACTACAACCACTGAGGTTCCATTTTTCTTGTATAAGAAGATTCCAGCTTTTGATTTCGGACGTGTAAATCTGAGATCTTTTATGTGTTAATGCTGGGCATTGGAATGTAGTACAGCGTACACTCAAAGTAGTATGAAGACTTTGTTGTGGGCAAAGCAATAGAGTGTTTCACTATCCAATGCATACACTTGGAACTCATGGAAGTGCTAAGTAACAATGCTGAATTGCGTAGAACTAGCTGAGGAGTACAGGGTAAGTGGCTACTTATACTAACTATGTGCTGTGTAATCCTAAGTGCGCAGTAGAAGCAGTGTTGCTGCATACTGCATAAAGTGGGGTCTGCAGTATCATGGCTATGTGATGGTAGTAAGGGGACACGATGCATTGCATTAGGAAGGCAATGCCGAGGAGAGGAATGTAGTCCATCTGTGGTTCCAAAGCTCGAGAATCAAAGGTCAAAGCATACATGTGGTTCCGAGGGGTTCCGAGGAATATCCTGTGGTTCCAGTTGAAGGTGAAGATGTTAGACAGGGAAATAAAGTGTAAACATGGTTCTGAGGGGTTCCGAAAGGTTCCCTGTGGTTCCAGTCAAAGATGAACATAGCAGGCATGATTTCAAAGGATTCTGGAATGGAAGTGGGAAAATTAGGAAGGAGAAGACAACAAGTGTCTGGCAAAGATCCAAGGAGAGAGAATGAGTCCATTGATGTAGGGAAAAAATGGGTCATAGGGGAAAACTGTAACATCATGGACTCATTAAGAGTCTCCCACCAGACGAGTCCAGCTTGTTTAAGGCTGTATAGGGCACATTGTAAATGGAGCACTTTATGCTCTTGCCTCTTGACTACAAAGCCATCAGGTTGCTTCATGTAAATCTCTTTGTCTAGCTTGCCATATAAATAGGTGCTTCGAATTTCAAGTCCCTCAATATGCCAGTTCTCAAGGGAGGCCAGTGCAAGCATTAAGTGCACCATCTCAAACCTTACAACAGGAAAGAATATATGGTCAAAATCAATCCCTTCAACCTGGGAGAAGCCTTTCACTATGAGGTGGGTGCATTTGCAGCCATCAGGTTTAATGTCAAAAACCCAGCGATTGCTAATCATTTTGCAGCTTTTCGGTGCATCAACCAGTTCAAACACTTTCCACTGCTTGAGCATATTGAGCTCAGTCTTGTAGGCAGCTCTCCATTCCTTTTGTTGATCTGGAGGCAGGATAGATATATCCCTAAGAGTCCATTTGTTACAGTTTTCCCCTATGACCCATCTTTTCCTTATGTCTACAGCCTAATCGTCTCTCCACGCACCTTTGCCAGACACATGTCATTCAATCCTTTCTGATTTCGCTTTCTCACAGTCCTGCTTTCTTTTGCTTTTGCTTTCCCACAGTCCCACTTTCTTTTGCTTTTGCTTTCCCGCATGGTCCCACTTTCTTTCACTTTTGCTTTCCCTTGGTCCCACTTTCATCTGCTTCTTTCCAAAACCGGACTACTTCTCTGTGGTATCACTCTCCTTATACGATACCTCATGTTCCCTTCACATCACACAGCTTAACTACTGCAGACCCAGCCTTGCACAGTATGCAGCAATACTGCAGTTACTGTGTATATTGGAATGCACAATATCTAGATAGTATAAGAAGCTACACAATGTCCTGTATTCCCCAGCTAGTTCTATGCAATTTAACGTTGTTACTTAGTACCTCCACAAGCCCCAAGTGTGCGCTGTTAGCACTGAGTGTTGGAACGTAGCACAGCAAACACTTGAAGTAGTTTGAAGACTTGTTGTGGGCAAAGCAAAGAAAATAGAAGTCTCACTACCCAATGTGCACATTTGGGGCTTGTGGATGTGCTAAGTAACAATGCTGGATTGTATAGAACTAGCTGGGGAATACAGGTAGAATCAGGTAACTACTTATATGACTTGTGGTACTGTGCAATCCTATGCACGCAGCAAGGGCTATGTAGCTGTGTATTGCGTAAGGCAGGGTGCACAGTATCATGGCTATGTGGGATGAGTAAGGGGTTATGAGTCATCACATAAAAAGAATGATGAGGAGGAGGAATTGGTCCATTATGTAAGAAAATGTGGTTCTGAAGGGTTCCAAAAGAATCCCTGTGGTTCCGGTTAAAGGCAAAAGGGTTAGACAGTGAAATAAAGTGGAACATGGTTCCAAAGGGTTCCAAAGGAATCCCTGTGGTTCTGGTTGAAGGCAAAAGGGTTAGACAGTGAAATAAAGTGGGATGTAGTTCCGAAGGGTTCCGGTTCAGAACCAGGAAAACTAACAAGGAGAAGAGGATAAGTGTCTATCAAAGAGACGAGGGGAAATGATGAGTCCATAGATATAGGGAAAAGATGGGTTATAAGGGAAAATCGTCACATGCGCCTTGGGTAATGAGAACACTCTATTACTTTGCCCACAAGAAGTCTCCATACTACTTTGAGTATATGCTGTGCTACATTCTGATGCCTAGCATTGACACCATTTGTGGTATGGTTTAGTTTTTGCAGAAAATGTGGATAACACCTTTGATAATAAGAATGTGGCCAACCCAGATCCCCCCTCTCGACATAGTCGTTCAATGTCATCCTCACTTTTAGCGGTGGGATCAGAGGGGACAGGTGTGTCGGGAAATTGGCCAAGAACCTGCTGAGAAGACAAAGGGTGGTGATCTTCATGCTCAATGTCTCGGACTTTGTCAACTGGATGATGGTCATCACCATAAATATTATCTGGTTGGTGTGGTATTCTGCACTCTCGGCCAAAATGGTGTAGTACAGCAGGTACAGCAGATGATGGAGGGCAATGCTTCTTAGGGGCTGGAGGCTGCTTAGGAGCAGGGGCTGTAGATGGTGTTATAGGACATGATGGTCCTGGACTAGGGGTGTGAGATTCAGAACAATCTGACTTAGATTGAGGATCATCTTGAGCGGTCATGGGAGGTAGGACTGGAGCAGATGGTTCTTCTCCAGATGATTCTTGTAGAATGCATTTTGGCTTAGGGGCTGATTCCTTGCACTTTGGGAAATGTGGTTCCTCAAATGAAGCTTGTGCAATGATGAAGAGGACATTGTTGGGTGATCACATGAAGAGGTAGTTAGCCTCCTTACCCAGAGCAACACCTAGGTACACCATTAATTCAGATTTAGGGGTGAACTTGTCTGCCCGAACATCTGAGGGGAGGAATACATATGCAGTGCAATCAAAAATGCACAAGTGATCCACTCAAGGCTGCTTACTATGAAGCACTTCAAAGGATGTATGCCATTGAAAGCGGGATAAGGGTGTGCAGTTGTAAAGGTGGGTCGCATGAATGATGGTGAATTCCCAATAGCTATTGGGCAAGCAGGCCAAATGGCGCATTGCCTCAGCTTTGTCCATAACAATTTGCATAAATCTTTCTACATGACCATTTTGTTGTGGAACATGGGGGGCAATATTTTAATGCCCTCCCCCTTAAGCATGTCGTCATATGCAGTGGATTTGTATTCACCACTGAAATCAAACATCCAACCTTGTACAGACACTTGGAATTACATCTTCACCATAGACAAAAAGTGGTGAGTAGCCACCAATGCAGCATCTTTAGTGTGCAGAGGGATAGTCCAAGCCATTGAGGTGAGATCGTCAAAGAAGACAATGATGTACTTGTACTTGTGATATGAGTCAGTTGGGAAGGATTTAATATCCAAGTGGACAAGTTCAAAGGTGCACTTAGCGTGAACGTTGGATGAGGGGAAGGTATGTTGAAGCTGTTTGCCTTTAGCACAGCCAGGGCAGACCAAAGTTGTTGTTTCCAGGATTGTGAAATCCAGAAGCCCAGTGATGTGTTGCTTTGCTTGTTTGGCAACCTCTTTTGAACGGTGACCCAGTTGTCTATGGACTGTTTCATAATCAATGGTTGCATGGGTGGAGCCAAGTGTTAATGCTGGGCGTTGGAATGTAGCACAGTGTACACTCGAAGTAGTATGAAGACTTGTTGTGGGCGAAGCAATAGAGGGTCTCACTATCCAATATGCACACTTGGGGCTCGTGGATGTGCTAAGTAACAACACTGGATTGTGTAAAACTAGCTGGGGAATACAGGGCAAGTCGAGTGGCTACTTATACTAATTATGTGCTGCATAATCCTATGTGCACAGTAGGAGCAGTGTTGCTGTGTGCTGCATAAAGCAGGATCTGCAGTATCATGGCTATGTGATGGTGGTAAGGGGATACAAGGCATTGCATCAGGAAAGCAATGCCAAGGAGAAGAATGTAGTCCATTGTGGTCCCAAAGCTCAAGGATCAGAGAACAAAGTGTAAATGTGGTTCCAAGGGGTTCCAAGGAATTCCCTATGGTTCCGGTCAAAGATGAAGGTGTTTAGACAAGGAAATAAAATGTAAACATGGTTCCATAGGGTTCTGAGGAGTTCCCTATGGTTCCAAAGGATTCCAGAGTGGAAGGGGAAAACTAGAAGGGAAGAGATGACAAGTATCTGGCAAAGACATGAGGAGAGATGATGAGTCCATAGATATAAGGAAAAGACAGGTCATAGGGAAAAACTGTAACATTACCTCCTTTGTAATGCTGAAGCACCTGCTCAGCAATCTGGTCCATTAATATCTCCCTTGTTGACCTCATAGTTGGTGAAATCAATGTCCCCATTGAGAAAGCCATCATTATGGTCAAACCTGTTGTAAACTGGGCAATGGGCATGAATGTATTTGTACTCATTACATTTTCCACATTGTTGTCGATGTCATTTGGCCTGGACATGCCCTGGGGCACGTTTGTGGCACCAAGGACAGATGTATCTTCCACAGAAGATCTGGACATGATCTGCTTTTCTGCATTGGTGACAGCAGAGGCATTTCTTTGGGGGGTGTGTTGGGATGTTGGAGGTGTTGACGTTGATGGGGTCTCAGAAGGTGCCTGCTCCATCCAAGGATACAGATCTGGTTCCTTGAAAGGAATGGAGTATGGGGTGGAGGGTGTTTCCAAGGGTGTTTAGAGTTGCTTGGAGGAGTCTTGTAGGTAGCAAGCTCTCATGGTGAGTAAGAGCTTCTCGTTGCATGTCCTCAGGGGCAGGAGTAGGAGAACGGGTTGTGACAGGAGAGTCTTCCAAAATGGAGGGAGAAGTGGAGGCATGGGTGTTGATCTTTGGGGACTCTGGAATGGAGAGTGGAGTGGGTGTTACGATCCAGGTTGGCGCCCAGACAATTCACTTTTCTCTTCATCCCTTCGCTCAACCTTCCACCTTGCATTCGGAGGAAGAATATAGATGCCTAGGACAAGGGTCTACCCTTCACACTCGCTTACACACTTCACTCATCAAAGCCATGCCTGACAAACACCTGACAAACCCATCAAGTCACACCTGACGCACATCCTGACAAACACCTGATGAACACTTGTCGAGTCACACCTGACAAACATGCCGAATTATGGTACATCTCTTTCTTATGTAACGAACTAAACCCTCTCCTCATCATCATTCTCCTTACATGATGACTCATATCTCCCAATCCCATCTAGATTACCTGCATTGCCTTATGCAGCTCCACTGCCCTATGCAGCCCATGCAGCACACATCACCTTGTGCAGCACGCATTGCCCCGCGCAGCACACATAGCTCACTCATTGCTTTACACAGCACATACTGCGGCTACTGCCTTATGCAGCCTCCCAGCCTAGTATAAGTAGTCTACTCCCTTCACTGGCATTTCCTCAGCCAGTTCTACGCACTTGGATGTACTTCTCTCCTCTAGTACTTTCCTATGCAATATCTGGTCTCCCGAAGTACTTGTGTGTGACAATGCTTTGAGGTTCCTCATCACACTCATGTCTGGAGCCACGTATCAAGTGCTCTCAGTTCTCAAGAAGCACTAGAGAGAGCGGTTATATCCTCAGCATTATTTGTTCTATGATTCACTTGCACAATCTCACAATGGCAAATTAACGAATCTAACAGTGGGAAAGTACATTTGTTTTGGAGAGCATGGAGGTGGAACTTGGAGGACAGGGAAAAGGGTCCTTTCCACCAACATGTCATATCCTGGATTTCGTCCAAGTCCAACTCCGGCCATTGTGATGCAACTCTGGATATCCTACAACAACTCTGGCGCAATCTTGTGCACTCAGGTATCTCCATTCTCCAGACCCTTTCATTTATACTATTATATTCTTCCATTGTCATCTCATACATATTCTCCATCCTACATCTGTCACTCATCCCTAGTTTCCCTGACTGTCACTTTTCCCTGTTCCATTCTCTGTCTGTCATTCCGACTTTTATACATTCTTACTTTGTACCTACCTCCAATATATTTACCCGACTCCATACCTTAAACACTTTTGCTCTCTGTATATAAACCCCTTCATACTCTCTTTGTAACCTCAGTTGAATCGAATAACTACCTTCCTCTCCTCATTCTGACCTCCTGATCTCAGTCTGATCCCCATCTCCATCTTCCCCATTTGTTACACTTGAACCTAACAGTTCTCATAACCTCCAACCTTTGACAAATTCGGAACCTCCGGGTTCAATAAGGGCACAGTACACAAGCTGAAGCCAAGTCCTGCTGAGACTCTGCTTTGGACTTCACTGAAGTTACATCCATCTGTATAGTTCTAACAGACACAAGAGTGTCAAGGTGGGGGTTGAACAGTACAGTGCATAAGGCATCCCCTATGTAAGTCTTGTATTCATGAATGCTCATGATATCAAAGAAAGGCTCCACAATGGGTCAGAGTAGGTTTCCGTCAATGCAGTCTATAAGGTGTTCAAATCCTTCCTCGTAGAGAAGGTCCAAGATGAGAGAGCAGGCTTCGTCAACACTAGTCTGCATGGTGGACATGAATTGTTCCAGGGAGTTGTGGGGAACAAGTTGGTGGGTAGCAAGGTGGATGACTTGGTATGTTCGGAAGAGGGTGTACAAATCTTTGGTTTTCTTGTCATAGTTGTAGCACAGATCTAGTTGCATGCACAGAGAAAGAGTGGGGGTGGTCAGGACTGAGGCAAAGAGGACTCTTCACAGGTGTATTGGGAGACGGTTGGAATAGACAACATAGGGATAGGGTAGCTAAAGACAATTGTTTTGCGCCATAAGGGACTTATAAGTTCCTCTGGCCATGATGCAATTATGAGAGATATGCAAGGGGGGTTTGTTGGGTCATGATTTGTAGTGCCAGGGGCAATTGCTGTACTTCCTGTTACAAAAGTATTGGTGTTCGAGGGGATGTGATGGTGGAAGATCATTGCAGTAGAGAAGAACTTGTAGAAGGAGAGACCTGGTTGGAATTTGAAGTTTCTTCTTCAGAGCATTTACTTGGAAAAGTCCTTGAGGTGGGAGGACTTATATTTGTCCAGGAGAGTTTGTGCATATTTGAGATTTCCCTCAGGTTTCCAGGTGTTCTCTGCTGTGGAGTATTCTTTCCAGGATACCAAGTATTGCCTTCATCCCCATGTTCCTCTGTGTAAGAGGATGGTGTCTATTTCATATTCTTCTTCTCCGCCGATCAACTTGGGCAGTGGATCTGAGAAGTTAGGGCCATGCTCTGCAGTCTCTTGATAAGGGGATAGGAGGAAGGCATGGAAGACATCGTGTATCTTCCAAGTCAGTGGCAGTTTAAGGCAATATGATACAGGGGAGATAACCTGTGTGATTTCAAATGGTCCTTCTCATTTAGGGGATAGCTTCCTTGATAGGTACTGCAGTTGGAGGTTTCTTCCTTCCAGCCACACTTTGTCTCTGACTTTCCAGGGACAGAACATTGAGGAAGTTTATTCCTTCATGATCTGTTGGGTCTTTTCATATGCAGCAAGGGCCTCCCATCAGGCTTCCTCTAGCTTGGATAGGTGTGTTTCCAGGGCAGGGAGGAACATCTTTCTGATAGGAGGATAAGAGCAGGGTTTATATCCTACAATGAGGGAGAAAGGGGATTTTTGAGTGGAGGAGTGAGCAGTGGAATTGTGGGAGAACTCTGCCATAGGGAGGAGTTCTGTCCATTGTTCTGGATGTTCATCATAGAATATTCATAGGTAGGTTTCAAGTTCTTGGTTTACTTGTTCGGTTTCTCCATCAGTCTGAGGGTGGTGTTAGATTCGTTGATTTGCCGTTGTGAGATCGTGCAAACGAATCGTAGGACAAATAACGCTGAGGATATAACCGCTCTCTCTAGCGCTTTCTTGTGAACTGAGAGCACTTGATACGTGGCTCCAGACGTGGGTGTGACAAGGAACCTCAAAGCATTGTCACACACAAGTACTTCGGGAGACCAGAGATTGCATAGGATAGTACTAGAGGAGAGAAGTACAT